>VXAB01008544.1:0-40414 GCA_013399175.1 Odontophorus gujanensis
CTGTCCTTCTCTTCTGTGTCCCTTCTACTTCGTAAGTTGGATTTGGGAATTTTTATTGGATAGAAAACTCTGCGTAATTCATCAATACTCTGGCTTCCAAAATGGCCGAGCCTGATTTCTTCTGCACTAGTCATGGTGCAGTCAAAATGCATGCTTCTCTTTCTATTCTCAGTACAGTTGCAGCTGCACCTCAGGTGTCATGTGATGTTTTGGGTTCCAAAGTTTAAGAAGCATTCAAAAATATGACAATCATTTAGAGGCCTTAATTGAAGCAGAGAAGTCTTTTTGGCAATGCAAACTGAGAGGATGACAGGCATCATACAGCTCCAGAAGTGTTTTCTGGTTATAGTGCATATTCAATAATTCACTCCTGTGAAATAACAGTAGTATTCGGGAAGTTCTCAGTTTAGGAAATGATATGTCCCTGTGACTTTGTGATACCATGTATGACAGCAGCTTTGTCTTACTACTGTGCTTCCATTACATAATACAAAGCAAACATAGTGTTGCTCCACGTGCATCCTGCAAGATGAACTTTTTTGATGTCTTTTAAAGCAAGCACATATTACAGTCGAGAAACTACATTCCTCCTTAATTTCATACTAACAAACATGGATTTGTACAAATAAAGCCTCTCATTGATATTTTCATGGTAGTATTTTTTTTGTTTTAATCTATGCTACAGGACACTACCGTAAAAGCTGGAACAACATTGGTTCCACTGCAGTAGATTTAGTTCAGTGTAAATAATAGTTAATCACAAAGCTAATTGGTTCATACTTTTAATAAGACAACATAATGCTATCTAACTGTAGTCTGTTCTATGTATAATCTTTGAATGAAGTTGGTTATATTAGCACACGAGTTATGTGTATGGAATTGATGGAAGAGTAAGCCATCCCCTCTTCTCTACCTTCCTGTAAGGATGTTTGAAAAGATTTTTAGAAGATGTTAAGTGGTTTACCTGAGGTGGCATCCAGAAGTGCTGTGCTTAAGAGGAAAAGCAAGATCTTGTTTGTACCCATGTTGCACAAGAGGTGCCAATAAAGCAGAGCATTTGAATTTATACTCTACGCCTGTGAAAGGGTGCGGCTCCCAAGTCCAGTCTGCCCAAACAATGTATGATTACGAAATGTAATTTAACAGTCCTTATCCACTTTGTGCCTAGCTTCTTATCTAAAGTTTTACGACTACCAAATCTTTACAGAAAGATAACCTATTAAGAACAAATTTTCAATTTCCTTGAAAGTTTGTTCTATCATCATTGTTAATAATTATCTTAACCGTATCTTTGACTTGTGAGCAGGTCCGGTATTACCTTTGGAACCAGACTGGTGATCCTGAGTATTTCTTTGCTCCTATTGCCCCAGTTCTATTTATTTGTTGCTTGTAGCTAAAGATTTAATAAAGCAGATTGTAGCAAATATTGCAAGACAAGGTAACAAATACAAAGCGCAGAATCCTGGTCTCATAGTTGTTTGTGTTTCTGATGGCTTCCTCTTGAAATTACAGGCCTAGATTCTCTGTTGCTTGTTAACAAGCAGCACATAATACATGGGATCAATCCACGTATCAAAAATAAGTTATTGCAAGTTATTTGTTAAATGCCCTAACTGGAGTTCATTGTGATTCTAAGCTGAGCTTGCTCTGATTTAGCAATATCTTCCCAGAATCTACCACTATGCTCTTCAGCTGAATTTGTCAGCAAAACTTCCTTCAATTCTCTGAATCACAAAGTGTAACAAAAGGGAAAGAAATATGGCCTGAAGAAAAATCAGATATTTCTTTGAAATGGTTTCATCAGTCGGTCAGTGTGAGGTCTTAGCGTTATTTTAGTTCGCTTCAGGAACAACATCCCACAATCCTGTCCTGCTAATTTCTTAGCTGGAGTCATTATATTGCATATCTGTTGTTTTTCCTCCTCACATACAGGTCAGCTAGCACCAGGCCATTTGTTGGCCTAATATGTAATTCACTGCACTTCATTCAGGCTTTACCTGCCTGTTCATTTTGACTATGGTACAAACAGCAAGCAAACCACAATAGCTGAAACAATTCATGAATCCTGATGGTATATTCCAGCTTTCCTCCTGCAGCAAAGCACGTCCTGAGTCTATAGAGACAAAGGGAATAACAAGTCCCCTTTCTGCAAAGGTTTACAGTGCTAGAAGAGAGGATGAAAAGACAAAAGGGCAGGGCCCAGAAATAGAATCAGAAATTATCAAAGCAGTCACTGAGAAGAGTGAACAATTGAAGCACAATGGTAAATGCGACTGATTGTATTCATGTACTGATAAAGAAATGCGAGCATGAACATTGCTATTCACAGCTCTGCTGCTTCTGACAAAAGCAAAAACACCACCATGTGCTCAGTGGAGTGATCACACACTGTGATTGGGAAGGGGCTATGGAGTCATATTCCTTCCTCTAAATTCCTGAGAAATTACCATGACATGGGGCAGCTTCTCACTCTCCTAATGGAGAGTGCCTGAATGTGCCCTGCTACCAAAACCCATGTAAACCCAATGCAGTGAAACCCACCTGAGGCTCTGATTCCAGTCCTGGGTTACTCAGCTTCTAAGAGTTATGGACATAGTGGAGTAAGTCTAATGAAGATACTAAAACAATTACATAGCATCTGGAGGATGGAGCATCTCTTAAATGGAGAGGGTGTGATAATTGAGATTGTACAGCCTGGAAAAGGAAAAGCTCAGAGGGATCTCATTAGTTTGTATAAAGACCTGGTTTGGTGGAGTAAAGACAGAACTGGACTCTTCTCAGTGGTGCCTGGCAGCAGGACAAGAAGCAATGAGCATGAGGTACGGTAAATTCTATTTCAACATAAAGCATTCAGGTTTGATAACAGGTACTTTTGACTTACATCTGCTAAAACGTCAGCATCCTCTGTTCAAAAAAACAATTGTGAGTATATTTCTCCTTTCTACTGTACAAACTGAAATCACAGCAGCAGGAAGTTTGATGTAAAATAAAGTACCATAAAAATTATAAAACGTCCAATGTATTGCACTGCAGTATTGATAACTTATCAGCAATTAGCTGCTGTTCTGAAAGCAGAGCTCATTTCTTGGCCTCGTAACACTGAGACAAAATATGTGAGATTGAGCGTGTGTTACCACAAAGCAAAAATGCCAGACGGGAAACCTAAAAGAGTTTGTGCAGGAAGACCAAACTGTTGACTCAGGACATCTCATATCAGAGTTAAGCTGCTTACTACAGCAAGTGTTCCTAAAGTACTTCCAATTGGGATAAAGACAAAACACTGCATTTCTTATGCAATTTCAATAAAATCTATGTCACTCTGTAACAAATGCAGGTCCAAGCTACCAAAGACAGAGTTTTCTAACCCAGCTGGCATTTTTAGTGGCACTAAGAGCTGGTAAGATTACAGAAATTTTTGCCACCTGATGTGATCTTTTAATTTATTAATTTTTTTTTTATCAGTCTGGGAAAGACAAACATTGAACGGTTTTACTTGCCCTGACGGTTTGAGTTCTGGATCCATGAGGTGATTTTCTGCAGTGTACTTCCTTGTAGGAGGGAGTCTGAAGTCTGGAGTCTTTACATCAATCCTTTGTGCTTAGAAGTGCTCTGCAGGAATTAAACTCTTAAATATGCTCCCATTAATCACATGTTGCATGAAGGTGGGTACTCCATCAGAAAAGCAAACAATATTTCTCAGGTTTTTGTTCTTAGCCTGCTTTACTTTGAAAAAAAAACAACACGAGAAAAAAAATATTAGCTGTTATAGTCTAAGAAAGCAGCAAAATAAAATATCAGAATTCTTACGAAGAGCTATATATGGATGAAAGAAATCTGTCTGCCATCTGGGCTCTAACTAAGTCTAACATTTGGATAGTGCCTGGCTGGGTGGGCTCTGACATCCAGCAAATCATTTGGGAGAGCTTCAAATTGAGAGTTTGCAGCAATGTCCCTTTTCTCAAATGCTGCTTTCCATTTTGAACCTGCTCTTCCAGACTGTATCAGAAAAGTATATAGGGAACTATCACACATTTATCCCTTCCTTTTTCATATGTAGTGATTTTTCAGTATTCAGAAGAAAGAAATCAGCCACTTAGCTGCGTCACAGTAATTCCCAGAATCAGTTCACTTACAACATGTTGCTCAACAGCTTTCTATTGCTTATAGGAACTGTTCAACTCCAAAGTCCTTCTAGAGAAAGCTAAAATTAGCCTACTGACATCATTTTGTCTAAATGATAGTAGCCATTCCAACTCTTTGAAGAGCACATTTCTGTGCATTTTTAACTACCCAGGTGTTCCAGACCTGCCTGGATGCCTACCTGAGCAACCTGGGCTGGGAGCTGCTTTGGCAGGGGGTTGGACTCAATGATCTCTGGAGGTCCCTTCCAACCCCTACAGTTCTATGATTCTGTGTCCTTACAGCATAACAACAATAATGAAATTCCAAAGGTCTTCAATGCCTTGTTAACTCCACAAAAGCCTTTAAATCAGATTATCTCACTGCAGTATGACATCTTTATCAGAGACTTCCTCTTCATCCTATATACCTGCCAGAATTTGTCACCATCTAAAAATCTATCATGTGATTAAACATAAAAATGTAAGGAGAAAGATTAATTGGGTTGCTTTAAAAAAAATGTTTTGAGGAAATTCAAACATTAATAGAGTAAGAATTCCTTTTTGTTAACTGTCACAATGAATTCCAGCACAATATCTTTGTCTCAAGTATATATTTATGCAGAGAATACTTCTTTTTCTACATGGGGAAAAAAAAAAAAAAAGGCATTGTATTTACTTAACGTTTTTAACCATAAAGAATCCAACAGGATTAAAGGTGTTGATTCCCTTAAGATAGTGAGCACTCATTTTGATGATCAGCTCAACTTGTACAAGAAGCTTTCCAAGCTCTCCTACCTGGTGGCTGGCACAGAGATGTCTACATTGTGCTGCACGGAAGAGTCTCTTGCAGGAATTTAATTTTATTTCAGAGGTTAAAAAGCAGAAGAAACAAAGAACCATAATGGAAAAATCAAGATAACTGGTTTTAAATACTTCCAACAAGGTCTGCAGGGGGAACAAGGAAGACTTCTGTTCTTGCACATACTAAACTTCAGCAGGGCCACCCGATTTCTACCAAGGGAACAAGCACTTCCATCCATGCAAACAAGGGTACCAGAGAATCCCACAAACAGACCAGAAGAGCTATATTATTGAGGATAATGGGAAGTTCCATAAAGAAATTTGGCTGCTGCTCTAAGATAGAGGCAAAATACAACTCCTTGCCAACACCTACAAAATCCATGTATCTAACACTTTTATAAGAGTTGATTGATTGTGCTACTGAGGAGGCTGCTCACAGCTAATGCTATTCAATGCACATCTGTCATATGTTTCTGTCACTGAAACAGCAATATTGCCAGCTGTGAAATTCTTGGTGATTTACAGAGTCTTATCCTAACAGAAGAACAATAATAGAATACTTTTAAAGTAATATAGTTCTATTCTAAAGGACAAATCAAAGCTGTGCGTAAAATAGTACCAATACAATAAAGTAGGGGCTGGAAGGGACCTCTAGAAATCATCGAGTCCAGCCCCCCCATAAATGTTTCACTAAATGTTTGCTTTCATTTCCTGTGGCAGTTTGACTTAGGAAAGTGTGCTTTTAATAGTTAAAATCTGCACTGAAGAAAACATTTTCTGTTAATAAAAACAAAATATCCAGTCCAACTTGACCCTTCTTTCTGAGCTGTACCTATCTTTTATTTTCCCTGTACTATCTATGGCAAGATAGAGTGAAAAGTAAAGTATGTTCAACTTTTTTTTTTTTCTTTCTGGTTCTTCTTCCAACTAAATATTGGATGATTTCATTTATCATTTCCACCAGTGCAGAACTGTGCTTTCTATCATACGAGGAGTGCCTTACATGCGATATTCTGTAAAGTAACAGGAGCATTGGACTTAGTGAATAGACAGGTAATTACAGATATAAACACACCCATCTTGCTCCCCCACCTTTCTTCCCCATTGCTATGCATTATAAAAGGAAAAAATATTCAGCATAGCTAACTGTTAGCCTATCTTTCTGCAAAATCAGGCCTTCAATACTTCCCCAAATCCACTATGAAGTTATTTGCTGAACTGCTTTTGGATCAGGTGATGCCTTCCATTCGTGCTTTACAAAGAGGCTGCATTTTGAGGGCACTGTACCTCAAAATCCACACTGGAAAACTAACAGAGGCCCAGCCAGTTTATGCAATACCTTCCTACAAAGCCCAGCTTAACTGGAGCATGACCATAGTGATGCCAAGCAGTAGGTTTTGTTCTTCAGTATGTGAGAAAACACAGGAATGCTCTCAGGTAAGCTGAGCAAGCAATGAAATCTGCCCAGATGGCTCCAGGCTGTGCTTGCCTTTACATAAATATCACCCAAGCGCTATTTTGAAGAAAAGAGCCTAAAAGCTGGCTGCAGCATAACATGCAGCCAAGCACTGTCCAGCTGAGTTCATCGGCTGAGTTACGCCAAGTGGCCCATGGCCTGCTGAGGACACTTCAGCTTTCAGACCAGGTACTTAGCACCTTGCAACTGTATCCTTGTTAGATTAAGAGCATTGTATCCCTCCATTTGTCTAAAAAAAAAAAAAAAAGTAGAAGGGAGGGAAAGGTGGTGGAGGAAGTGATTATAATATCTCCTTATAGTTTTAACAAGCATTCGGTTTTATTACATTGATAGCAAACTCAACTTACACGTTACAAGAGCGGTGCAAATCTACAGGAGTGTGTAAAATACCCCAAAATGATTATGCCTTGTATTTGCAAGTTCTATTTGGCAAGATTCTAATACATCTCTTCCTCTGTAAGATCTGTACTTTTGTCCTGAGAATTTCAGTTGTGCAACAGCCTTCGGCATTCACTTGTTCGTGTGAATACTGTAGTACAAAGAATCTACTCTGTCATGCATCTCATAAGGATGCAAGAACCATCCCTTACAAAAGCAAAAATACAAAAGCCATTGATGTATTCCACTGTGCAATTTCTAGTTGCCACCCCACTGTGCAGTAAGACTGGTGTAATTTCAAACCAAGAGCCAGAGCTAAGAAGAAGTAGTACAGGATCTTACTGAACAAAAAGTGGTGAAAAACAAATAAATACTACCACAGTATTCCACCAAAAACGTTCAGCAAAAAAATTTTCCCCACTGCATGCAGCTACACTAGATCAGTGGTAAGTCAAGACCTGATCTAGTTTGAATCATGGAATAGAAACACAAAGGTTTGAGAAACCTCCATGATCATCCAGTCCAACCATCCTCCTACCACCAACAGTTCTGCCTAAATCATGTCTGCCATGCAGAATTTAGAACATGCTTTGAAACAGGAGGGCTGTACCAGTAACTGTACCAGTAACCTTTTACCCATTTACAGCTCCTTCCCCCAGTTACACCCAAACTACATAACCTTAGGTGCAATAAAAATCAGAGCTCTGCTTCTCTTTTAAATGCTGCAATAAAGGTACATAAGTTTTATTGACACAGGTGAGGCTGCCCACTTATGTCCACTTCCACTGCCTTGGCTGCAGTACAGAGCCAGCCCTGAACACACACAGTCCATTGCTAAAAGACAAAAGCACACAGTCCAGAGACCAAGTCCTCCCAGTAATGAGAGTTTTAGTAACATGCTCTTGGTTGCTAATAGCATTACACTCCCCCTCTGGTGACCCATTTTGTACCAAAGACACTGGAGGCACAGTGGCAGAGCAGGCAGGGAACAAGCACAGCACTTCCTGGATAAACCAGTGTCTCCGAAGACCTTTCTAGAAGCCACCTCCTGATGGGCTGCCAGAGGCAAGTCTCCTGACATCTCAACCCAGCACCTACCATCCAGATCATCTCTTGCTGTTTGAGAAAGCCAAAGGAAATGAGTTGCCACAAACCAGATTACAACGTAGGCCAAATATCCAAAAGTTAACCTCTTCAAGTTCAAAAGGTTCCTCTTTTTGTTAAGTAGGAATGCTTGGTAGATTGCTGGAATCTTTAACGAGAGCAAGTTTCAAGTTGTAGTAGTAACAGCAGCATAATTAACATAATATAACATACTGTTGTAACCTTGATTAAAGGGGTTTCAACAGCCAATTTCTGTATTTGAACACTATTATTCATTCTTGATTCTTAAAAAAGGGGACTTACAATTAGCTAAGTGTTTAATACCACTTTTATAGTCCTTTGATGGTTATATGCTAGTTACTTAAAGATTTCCCAACAATAACATCTGGATATTGTGACATTCAGATTGTGTTAAGATAAACAAACTAACTGCTATAATTTGTACTGGCACAGTCTGACCAAGGAGGTGGTAGAGTAGCCAATCCTGGAGGTGTCCAGGAACCATGGAGACGTGGCACTGTCGTGGTCAGTGGGCACAGTGGGGGTGGGTTGGGCTTGATGAGAGTTCTTTTCCTATCTTCCTGATTCTATGAAATATTATCCTATGTAATGTCACTCCACACTGTTACCTACAGATTAATAGATGATTGCTCTCTGATGAGCCATCCCTGGGAGGTGCAGCTGGACCACAACACGTGGGTCTACTGTGTCTGTGTAGCTGCAAGCAGGGCCCACCAGCCAGGCTGGACAGTGACTTCAAGAGCAATTTGGATAAACTGGAAAGAACCCAATGGCAATGAGGCCATGTCAAGAAATCTGACCTGAGATAAAGAGCTTAAAATAAGTGCCAAGTCTCCAGAGGACGGAGGTCCAAAGTGAAGATGTGATACATTGTCTTCAAATATATAATAGACTGATGAAAAGTGGAAGCAGAGAGTGTATGATGTTTGCGCCAACAACACATAGGTTAAGTAGCAAAGTCATTCATTAACAGCCTGAAAGATTATTCAATATCTGGAAAAGAATGAACTGTAGAGGTGATGGGAATCAACAAAGTTGTGGACATCTCAAGAAGGGCTGATTCCAGTTCATAGAAACTGCTGTGCACAGGAGATGCATCCCCTCTCTAGGCCTGTATACCAGGAAGATTTTATCTGTGGCTGAAGGAAGACCCCTAGCTAAAAAAAATTCTCTGCTCTGCAGACAGTAAAGCAAATTGAGCAGAGGAAGCCCTTGCATATGGTGGCAATGTTTGCAATGGCCCTCATTCCTTACAGGAAACTGTTGCATGGGCTGGAGCAAAACCCAACAAAGCTCTTCCTTCTGCACAACACTCCTTCTTTCTCTTGTGAAATGCTTTTCCTTTAAGCAAAGCAAAAAATAAAAATAAAAATAAAAATAATAAAAATAAAAATACCTCTTTACTTGAGAAGCCACGTATAAGTTGTAAGAAAAAAATAAGATGTGCATCATAGCTTCAGTACAGTGTTGTGCTTTATGCAAAAGGACAAACTGGAAGACAGTTACAACTGACTGGTTCTGTCTAGACACCAGGCAGCACTGCTGTGCTTTGCAAGTGCTGGAGTCCTGGCACAGGGACCAAGAGAGGCTGTGGGGTTTCTTCCTTGGAGATGTCCAGTCCCACCTGGACATGGTCCTGTGCACCCTGCTCCAGGTAGGGCTGGTGAGGGGAACAGAGGGATCCAGAGGTTTTTGGTTTTAAACCACTCACAGCATCCTGGAACTTCGTTTTCAGTCCAGGCTATACACTTTCCTTCCTTGCTGGACACTTGAGCATACATGAGATGCAGACTAAATCTACTCTTTCCTCATCAGAGATGCTCAGCCACTCAAAAACTTCAAGTAAACTATGCTGATGAAAATATCTTTCAGCTCTCATTGCTGAGCACCTGGCACCCACTTCCATGCAAATCTGTTTTTCCCATCTTCTCTCCCAGTCTTAAGCATGAGTTTTCCCCATACTCAACTACGGCGCTGTGATTTTTGGCTTCTATTCGCCCCCTCGTGGTCTCACCTGAGCAGAGGTGCCCATAAACACCTATTTATCATACTGAGCCACGGCTGCAGTGTCAGCCCCATGGGCTGCTGCTCTTCTCAAAGCCGTTGGGGTGTTTGGGAAATGGGGACAGAGCAAGACCCCGCAGCCTAAACCACAGCATCCACAAAGGTGCCAGGTGTGAGGACTGTGAGCCAGTACTGTTCTTATTTCATCAGTAACAACACACTCCTCTGCAGAGATGCGATCTGTACCATCATCTCAGTTCTGCTAGCAGGGAAACTGGGGCTGTGCTGGCCCTGGAAGCAGCCATTCCCCAGAGACAAGAGACAGAAGAAATGCAGCAACCCCACACGTGCTCTCAGACACAGAACATCCACAAAGCAAGCAGGACAGTGGAAAACTTCGCCTGCTGGCTGCACAAGTCTCCAGCTGGAAAGCATACAAGGTTACCTTGGAGCTCAGAAGAGAATGAATGAGTTGAATTAGTCCTAAATCACGGGGCCCACGCTCTGCATGCAACAGGGCTTTGAAAGAAAGCAAGGGAGCATGTTACAAAAACACCAGTACTGGATCAGATTCACTGCTTGTTTTAGATAGCAGTTAAAAGTATAAAGCTTAGGGAAAAAGAAAGCATTGAATGTGAACTAAAGTGATGAAAAGGCTGGAATGGAGGAAGAGAAGTGAGATGGGTCTGGTTTTGTTAGCAACATGGATCGGGGGCTCTAATTATTCAGGGTATGTCGTTTATTTAGATAATGATTATGGAAACACCTAAATTACTTCATGTCAGTTAATTATTTTGAGCACAAACACCTAAATTAACTGACATGAAGTAATTCAGGAGTTTCCATAATTACTATCTCAGCCTACTTTGAAAAAAAGATTCTGTTTAGTGTTATCTTTCATTAGAGCTGTCCCATTGGGGCACAACAGGACCCAGCTGAAGGGAGCAGCTGTCATTGCTGTGCACAAATCCCAGTGGCTGAAGCAGTTGCATTCCCTTTTTGATACATCAGCAGCTCTGTGCCCAGACCATGGGAAGGCGGCAATTCATGCAAGCAGTATTTTTCTGGCATGTTCAGAGAGGGCAGTGAGTGCTGCTGCTGACACCTGACAAAGCACAGAGCAGCACCAGGGCTACATGCAATGCATTCTGCATCCCCCATACTTTCATATTGCAAACGTTTAGAAAGTCACTGCACTCTCCCTGCACAAACACTAAGCAGAGAGCAAATGAAGAGAATACGTAATTTCATTCTCCAGCATGTTTAAGCTGTACTTCTGAGCTACTGAAGTTAATTTGTCATGAAATCCAATAAATTTTGACTCCCGTTCTTTAGCTCTGACCTCATTTTCTCCCTGATCAATTCCTCTTCAGGAGAGAGTTTAAGAATACAGATGCTACTGTGCCACGACTACTGAAAAAACCATGACAGCAACCCACACATCATCACAGAATCATTACAGTTGAAAAAGACATCTCAGATCCCCAGAGACCCATCCCCACCATACCCACTGCCCACGTCCCTCAGTGCCACATCTCCAAACTCTGGGACACCCCCAGGGATAGTGACCCCATCACTCCCTGGGCAGCTGTGCCAGTGCATCATTGCTCTTTCCAAGCAGAAATGTTCCCTAATATCCAACCACAACCGCCTCTGGAGGTAATATTATCAGTCCCACCCCTCCAGTTAATTTTATCTGATGCTGATAATTCTCTGGGTCCTTCCACCTCCTTGGTATGAAGGAAAGCTTCACAATAACTTGTTGACAACCAACTTCAAAGCCTGTGTCAGCCCAGGGTGAAGTTGTGGATCCCTTTCTTGGACAGTCACCAGCAGTACTAACAGAGAGCCAGGCAGAGAAAAGGGAGGGGGAGCTGAGTAAAGGATGCCAAGGCACGTCTGTATTTTCTGGGTAGAAGAAGGTACAGTAGAAAATAATGCAGAAACAATCTCAAACATAATTCAGTGAAGAAAACCCTTGGAACTTGGAATGAACATTTCTTGATTCTTACACGGGGGGTTAAAAGGACTCCTGCTGTGACACACAAAACAAACCAATATTCAGTGCATGCAGACAGACATTCAGTGCCTCTAAAAACTGCAGCGGTGGGTACTAATTGACTAATGACAACTGCAGTTTTAATCACCTGTATTCTTCTGTATGTAATAACAAGGGCATGACCTCATGCCCAGCCCACAGCAACAAACCTCTAGTAAAACAAAAAGATGGTTTTAAAAGCATTCTCAGCTCCCTTAACATTAAAGAGAACAGGCTTTGTGAAAAAACACCCTCGGGTACTGAAAACACAGGAGCTTACTGCTCACTGTGTTATCAGCCACTGAAACCAGACATCTCTTAGCCATGATTATTTCTTCTTTTTAACAGCTCTGCAGATATCTCCCTCATGGAAGAAGTGACTTTGCTGTACTTAATGCCATCCGAATGCGGCTGCATGCAGCAATGTACTCAGCATCAGAGATGCAGGAACTCCACTTTCCATTCAAACATTCCACAGCACAGCAGATCAAGCCAGGAGGCCCGACCTCCCTGATTTAGTGTCCAACACTTGCTAAAATTTCCAGGAAACTGGTATTTATGCAAACTGTGCCAGAGTTACTCCGTACAAAGTATTTTCAATTGCACTTTGGAAAGAACTGTGTCGAAATGAAACCATTTCAACTCTACAACTCAACAACACACCCCAAACTTATGCTAATTGCATTCATTAAAGAAAAATGCCACTTTATTGTCTCTGTTGTCTCAATAATCTTATTTAAACATTTATAAAACATTCACAGACATTTATAAGAAACCTTAAGCTGCAAATGTGGCTGAACACCAGAAGAGAGAATTCTTAACCTTTTCCAGGAGGTGCACGCTGAGGGATGTGGTTGGTGGGCATGGTGGGGATGGGCTGATGGTTGGACTTAGTGGTCTTTTCCAACCTTAATGATTCTATGAAAAAACAACCAGCTGAAAGAGACCAGCTGGCATCCCACTAGGTGGAGCTGTGGCCTCGAGTACACCAGCTAGAAATGTGGTGGAGCCTTTCTGGATCCCAGAGGTGCAGGTGAGCAAATTAGAGAACTTGAATTTTCTTGCCTTGAGTTAAATTTGTTGTCCTGGGACATTTGTGCCTTCCAACAGTATGCAAAGCACAGTATGCACTGTGCTCACTGTTGGTGCAAGGACATCACCAGCAAACCCAAAGTAGGTAGGTAGAAACCATGCTAAGGACAACAACCAAGGGGTTTCCTATTGAGATAACACCACTAGAATCACTAGGAACACAAAGAGAATCAACCCACTTTTTAAATCATACAACCCTTTGTTCTGAAATAAAAAGGCAGATGAAATATAACTTGTTTGTGTCACACCTTCCCAATTTTGGGGCTTTGGCTTTTCAACAGGCTGTTGAAGTGGGGAAGTTAGGTGGGATATTTTAACTTGCTTTTGCTGAGAGCCATTTGTGATCATGCTATGCACTACACAATGCCTGCAAAATACATTACTTCAACAGAAAACTGAAACATTAATCAACGTCAATAAAATGAACATCCATTGCAAACATATTAGAAAAAACAGCTCTGGAAGATTTTCTACCTCGTATCAGAGTTGCTGGAAAGTGCTGCAAACCTTCAGCACTTGGCACTGCAGCATCCTGGCAGATCTTTGGGCATGTGCATTTTTCCACACTGACCCAATTCCATGTGATTGCCCACTGTAACCCAGGTGAATATGGACAAGTACTAACATGTGGGGATAAACTTAGCTGAAACACGGCTGGTAGGAGAGAGAGCACAGCCAGGGACCTGGCTCCAGAGGATTTCTTGCATTAAAACTCATAAACTTGCCAGCAATGAAGCTGAAAAGAAGTAGTTGCAAAAAGAACAGTGTGTTTAGGAATGGCAGCCACTGACATTTGTTGACTGACCTCACATTTATCCTCTGAAATGCATATTACATCAGGGAAAGGAAAACCTGCTCATCCTGCTGTTTACCCATGAGCAATTACGCTGTGATTTAATTTATTTGATTGATCACCTTGACAGCAAGATTATCCCATTCACTCCTCAAGCTTCAAGGGCATCCAGAAATACAGACTTAGCTTTTATGCTAGATTAATGCCCAGTATCCCACTCAAAACCAGTTCTTACCATACACACACCAGCACTCAGACTGTTAACAGAAGAACCTCTTCTAAAGAGCTCCAGGGCAGCCAGATTGACAAAGCTTACACATATCCCACCATCTGAGATGTGCTCTGTGAGCACGACAATTTCTGCAGTAGGCGAACATTATTTCAGGCAGCGTTCTGAAAACTGGAAGGAAAACATGCTAACATGTGGAAGACAGGCAACACTGGAGATCCAGTATGATGCACATACCAAGAAGCAAGTGTTTTGCTTTACCATTAAAACGAGGACATCCTTTTAGGCAGATGTGCTGTCCAAAGACAGAAAGCTCTGTAAGATGCAAAATGAAATCACTCGCAAAAAGAAGTACTGTTGAAGTCTTTTAATAACACTAGGAAAATATCATAATATTAAAATCCTGCTCTCAAAGGGTTATTTCGGTTGGGATATCTGTGTTTATAAACCAAACTTTTGATCCGGTTGTGGTTTTCTTTTGAACCAACTACTCCTTTACAATGGCATTTCCAGTTAAAACACAGCTAACCTATAAATACCTGAATACCACAGCACACACTGCGTGCGTGGGTTTTGTTTAAACCTTAGTGGAAATAATGGTAGATCTATTCAACACAGGGAAGCAAATGTCGATCTGTTAAGCGGGGAATGTAATAGCCAGTAAAGAATACATTGCATATATAATACAGAAGGAAAAATTATCATCTGGAGTATGTGAAATTACACGGATCTTTGCACCTTACACCTATCAGAAGTTATTGGGTTGGCCAATACTAATCTGCTGAAGAAGCAGAATGTTGGTCAGAAGTCTAACGTTTCCTGTACCAGCACAGAGAGAATATAAGCAGTCCAACGCTGTTAAAAGAAAACATGAAATCCAGCTCATGTTTCTGGTTAGGGATCAATTTCTTCGGGAATTACTGTTAACATAACATCTTCGTTACCCCTGCGTACAACCATGTTCAGAGTACTGTCCTTTTTAATAATGTCACTGACATCAGAGGCTGAAGTTATCGACTGTCCATTGATGCTTATAATCACATCATTGTTCTTCAGGCCACCACTGAAAAGACAAAGGGACAACAAATTACTACCATGGCCATTTCATTATCCTCACCATACTTCTGAGCAAAACCAAAAGGCACTGGATTTTTCTGATTTCCCACCTGACAGCAGTTAGACAGAGACACAGCAGGCCCCCTAAAAGCAGCCTGAATTAATGCAGCAGTGCTGGTTTAATGTACTGTGCCATTTTCCATACGGCACCTGGCAGCCATTCATCCTACCTTCATATTTTAAACATGCAGACATCTAGTCAGTCACCAGAAGCTCCTGGGTGCCTATAGGAGCCAGAACCAACCACCAGACACCAACCAAGCAGAGCTGGCCCAGCTTGGTTTTTCTGCTCGGGGCTGCTGCTGAGACTGAGAAACGGGGTGCTGAGGGATACCATCAACCACAATGTCTTGCCTGGTCTTGCACAATAATCTGGCTCCAAGTCATGGAAATATTAACCAAGAAACCAGATCAGACATGATTCAGCCCTTCAGCATAATCCGTTTTCACAAAACCACAGACCAGTCATAGACCTCTTCCGCCCACAGAAAATGCCTTACACGAGTGCCTCTTGTAAGCAGGATGCCTTGGCTAACGCTGTCATCCTGCTAACAAATCTGGTTGCCTACTTCTAGCTGTGACTTTCAGCATTTTCCCCACAGAATCCATCCGTGATCACCAGGGTGTCTCACACTGGTAGGCTCCTGACTCAAATCCCACATAAGCTGCTGCAGAATATCTGAATATGGATGCTGAATATCTGTCCAGGTGGAGCATCTTGACTTGAGTTTGCCTTCAAATCACAAGGCTTTGTTACCTCACTGTTTTCTACCTAACGTCTTGCTCTCACCCTCTGCTATTGCTATCACTGCAATAATACTTTTTCTGTACCTTCAGTTTGGACCTGTGCATCAGGGCAGTTAGTGCATGTTATTCACAATGGAGCAAACAGTCGTGGTACCTTTTCAGCAACAGAAGTTCTGTTTCCTGTTACAGACATGCACTGGTATCCCTGTTAGGTTGCTAACAAGAATTGTCTACAAAAAGCAGCAATAATTTAAAAACCAAGCTAGCCAGCTAACATTACATCTTGTAGTGACAAAAAGATATCATCCAACCATCCTCTTGGTCCATCAATGTGATAAAATCTGGCAGCAACAAACAGCTTGCTGTCCTCATCTGTGGTGCTACGTATGCTTCTTTGCTGCCACGGATTTATACCTTTCTTAAATGACCTCCAGTTCCAGAAAACGGACAAAGTTTCCTATTTCCTGCTCTGGGTTACTGAGTGATTTCATCTTAACCAAACTCTGGATGGTAGGTGCTGCCAACACGAGCCAGCCAGTCCAGTCCCTCTGTCTGGAGACCTTCAGCAAGGCACCCCATGAAGCGTGGCACTGAGCAGCCTTTGAGGTTCTGAGCAGTGCTGAGTAACAGAGGAAAATATCAGCTGGTCAAACCCAAAAGCTCTTCCCAGCAGCATGGCTCCTGGAAAGGTCTCACGTAGAGAAATGCTCCATGCCAAAAGAGGACCTCACCTCAAACAGAGGTGCACCAGGAGAGCCAGTGGTTGCCATTAGCAAGCACAGAAGTGCCTGGAATAAGCCAGCCACATCCTTGCAAAGCAGAAGCAAAATGTCCCCCCCTTGCCCTCACACAGCAGTGACCTGCAGGGCTGCAGGAGCACACACGAGCCATCGGCCCCAGCTTAGCCCTGGCACTGGTACAGCAGATGTCTTGGAAGCGATGGCTGAGAAAAATGAAAAGTGAGCTTTCACGCTCCCTGACTCCTCGCCCTTTCAGCTGGGAACTCTGACAGGGCTTTGCAGCAACGTGCTGGCACGTCTACATTATTGCTGATCAGGGAACGAACGAAAACCACAAACTGATTTCGAGCTGACAACCTAATAGCTATCAGATGGTCACAGTTCTGTTCATTTAGCTTAACCAGGATAGCCAGCTAAGCATGGAACATTCTCTCCTTCAGACAGTGGCAGCGGTTTTGAGAAGAAAATACTCCAACTTACGCTTCAGCTGGTGTTTCTGGAATTACATCAATAACATAGGCCCCAGAGACAGCGTCAGGAAAGTCTTTATGGCGATCCTTCAGCTCTTTAGCTTTGCTGGAAAATGAAGAAGCATCCATAAGAATACTGTGCCAACGTGGGGGAGAAAACCATGGATTTTTACTCTGTTAACATTTACTAGCTGGGATATTTTACACGTGTTGACGTGACACTTCACAGTTCATTTTAACCCTTAAAAAATTATTTCAAGAATTACTACACTTTTCCACACTAATGGCTTTTACTGCTTATTTCTGGCAAAGGCAGTCATTTCAGCAGACAGAGAGACCTGCTTCTTCAAAGCTTGGACTTCAGTTCTAGACGATTCAGAGCACCTAAAAAAACCCCTCAGTTTTCAGTGCTTTGTCACATTGCTGACCCTCAGTAAAATGCAAACTGTCTGCTTGCTCTACTGCAGAAAGTAGTAATGCTCCATCTGTTGTAGCCTAGCACACACACACAGTGTATGTTGACCATTCCTATCAACATAACCTGCTATTTTCTGGTCTGAGTTTGAATAAGCAAGTCTACAAGAAAGCTTCACTTCACATTAAGGGGACAATCAAAATTATTTTGTACAAATGAAGCTATGTGTGGAGCTGCTGTGATCCTTGAACCTGGTGACAGAGCAGGATAGATGGTAGCAACAGCAGTCGAGCCCCAGGACAAATTAACAACTACTAGTTCTTCTATTCTGAAATGCTAAGGGGAAAAATAAAAGGCAGGGAGTTGTTGAACAACAGGTCATACAAGAGCCCACAGTCCAATCATGTAATGGATGCAGCAACAGAAGGCAGCAGAAACTGGAAGAGCTGACACCAGCATTTTCCTGCCCCTTTCTGTCAATTGTTAGCTCCAAACTCATGCGAAATGACCTCAGTTCAGCAAGATTAAAAAAAATACTTCTACTTACCTAGGAGTTAGAGACATCATTCTTATGCCAATGTATTTCTTTTTGGTTATAGCTTTTCCTACAGAAAGTAAAACAGGCCTTTACCAAAAACACTTAGCAAAAACAGAACCTCAGGGGCTGCTGGCTCTCTGGTGGATCACCAGTATTACACCTCTCTCTTTCAGAGCAGTGGGATACATTACCTTTAGCTTGTCTGTCATGAGATTCAGTTAGGAACTTCTTGATTTTATCAGATGGAATAGCAAATGAGATCCCAGCTGTAACTTTCAGTGTGTTAATTCCAATGACTTCACCGTCCTGGAGAAATCAGAAATTGCTGTTAACAAATGTGAAATGTACATCTCAAAGTGAAATGGGATTACTTCCGAGCAGTCACAAGTGTGCACAATTCTGCAGCTGGACTTCAGTTCCTTTTTGACCCATTTCTCTGAATCACCTACCGATATGAAAACTATTCTACAAGTTCTGGAAAGGCAAAGGTTCTTCCCAGTAGTGTGGCTCCTGGAAAAGCTCTCACATGGATGAGTGTTCCATGCCAAAAGAGGATTTCTCCCCAAGCAGAAGTGTACCAACAGAGCCAGTGGGTTTCCCATTAGCAAGCACTGACATGCTGAAGCAGAGACAGAAAAAGGGTCTGGATTGAAAGAGCTAACTATCCAACCACAACTTTTAAACAGCAGGTTACTAGTGCTGCAGTTTTTTTGGTTTTTTTTTGCAAGTTGAGTAGAAAAAAGTTGCCAAGTTTCCAATGCAGAACCTCTGAAAAGCTCTTTATTCCCACCTGGGGCTGACAGAGCTCCTGCACAGCCAGCTGGTTCTGCAGTCTGCTTTGTTGTTCTCCTCTAGCTCGCCTGCAGCTGCTGTAAGAAAGCTGACTGCTTCCTACAGAACCAGCAAACAACCCTAAGATGCCTGTAAATGTGTGGGATTTCCCACCCTGTGAATACGCTTCAAAATAAAGGGGGGCACACATTTCTGAACCATTAAAATGAGCTTCAAGTTTGCAAGAAACAAAACAATTTTCAGCTGCATGATGTATACACTCGGTGTATAGCGAGTGCAAACACCTCCCATCTAAAACACGCTTTTTACTTCTTGCACAGTATGGGCAAATTATTTGGGCATGGCACCCCAAACTATGCAAAGTGTAAACACCTAAATACTGAAATCATAGTGTAGTTTGTGATCTGTCAACAAAAACACAGACAAGTGATTAGTAAGAACCATGTGAATTTTGTGTAGTCAGGCAAACATCAAAAGCTCTGAATCACACTAATGGTGCACGTGTTTTTGTTTTCAGACCAGAAAGTAACAGGCTTCACACGAAGCAAACAAAGAAACTCTTACCAGGTTCACTAAGGGTCCTCCGGAGTTTCCATACTGCAAACAAACATGGAAAGAACATGCTTTAATATTGACCTTTTAATTCACAGTCAGCAAAATGTCCAAGAGATTTTTGAAATGTTACTGTAGCAGTTCTTCCATTATCTATTACAGATATGCAATGGAACACTTAAAAATCCAAACCACTAATTAAACATGTGCTTAACATCCCCAATCTCTTGCAAGCACTTCATTTTCCTTCTCTTGCCAGAGTAACCTATTTCTCATTGGTTTTAATATTAATACAGCTCGTGGGCTGTGAGTGAAGATCCCTTACAAGGCCAACAGTAGACAAAAACTATTGTTTTGCCTTAATGCAGAAACAAACTTGAGTTCTTAAGCTCAGCTTGGCTTCTTTCTAGAAAGCATGACAGATCCTGAGAAGATACTTGCATGCTGGAGAATGCTGCCTCCTCCCTTGCAAGCTGTACGAAGCTGGGGAGGCAGCACATTGTGCTTGGTGTGGTCCCTTTGGGGTTTGGTTTAATAACAATCAAACACTGCTGCGCTGCAGACGTCCGCGTTTGCGAGGATGAAAGAAAAGCCAGCTACGCTCACTGTTCTTAAGAACTGCATTACTGGAGAAACTTTCAAAGCAACTATTCCAGAAATCTCAGAGCCCAACGGGCCGAGGCTCAAGACGTACGTTGATGATGGCGTCCGTCTGAATGTAGTCCATGTCGGAGTTGCGGAGCCCCAGCTCCTTTCCTCCGCGCTGCGTGGTGCTCACAATCCCCGTTGTCACCGTGTTTTGGAGGGAAAATGGACTTCCAATGGCAACCACGAACTCTCCCGGCCTCAAGTCTCCAGACTGACCAAGCAGAAGGACTGGCAATTTACCCTGACCACAGAAATAAATGAAGAAAAAGGGAAAATTCAAATGTTGTCACGACATTCCTACACAGGTAGAACAGATGTAACCTTTCTTTAATGGAGTGAGGGAAAAAACAGTGTAAGAGTGCTTTTTTCACAACAGGTACCCATTAAATCAAAAACAAATGAAGACCAAAGGAATATTTGTGCGCTGCTGTACAAAGCAAACATTTGGTGATACCAGGAAGGAGCTGTTTCCAACAGCTTCTTGAAGTAATTAGCCAACAGCTGCTGATGTAAAAATAATATATTCCTTAAGAGTGAATTCTAAAGGGAGTCATGAAAGCAACAGCCAGAGTGTATCAAACAAACATGTGTGTAGTTAAAAGCATTTCATATTCCCATAAGACATGAGCTAATGTTTCATCTTTTTGTTCGACAGACAACTAGATTGCCTCCTACGTACTCTAGGTGTCTTCTAAGATGTGGGGATTTAAAGACTTCCTAGTATTTTTCTTTTATGACAGAAAGCAATGCTGTTATTCTTTCCTTTCAAGATCTTATCTCTGAACATTAACTATCACATAATTAAAGGTTTTCTCCCCCGAGACAGAAAACATTCCTAAATCCAGCATCAACACAGAGTGCCACAATTTACAGCAATTAAAAAAGAAAGAAAGAAAGAAATTAAAAAGCAAAGGTTGGATCTAGCACCCTTGCCAATGCAGTGGATAAACTCAGCATTGTTTCTCCAGGACATATGAAGAAGTCGGACAGCAGATGGTTCAAACTAAACCAGTAACAACCCGAGAGTAGCGAGCAGATAATAGCAGGGAAGTCCCCGGGGCCTTCTGCTCACAAAGTACTTAAGGGCATTCAGAAACAGAAGATATTTCAAAGAAATGCTCTGCATTGATGTATCATCTGCCTGCACGAAATGTGTTGGGCTTGCTCCATGTATTTAAAAACCAGTCTTCACCCTTCGGTACATCTTCTTAACCGTTTCATGTTTAACCTGTTGATCCTGACTCTTTCCAGGTATTTACGGTACCGTGACACCAGATCGTTTCCATTATTATCAGTGGACTAGGACATGCATCACTTGAGGCTCCAGTTTAAGCATTTCGCAGGATTAGAGAGGTACTGAACCCTAAATGGAAACAGAAGTCTCCCAGGACAGATCATTTGCTTGATAAACTGAACTTAAAATACAGGTTTCCTCCACACCACCCAACTGTAAAATCCTTTCTTCTGTACAACAAGCCTAGCCTCCAAAAGAAAACAAACTTCCAAAATAGGTGATGCAGTGGATGCCCCATCTATGGATCAACTTAAACCAGTTTCCAAGAAGCAGATAACAAACTCTTCTAATATAAATGGTACCTTTAAGCTTTGTCCCTAAAACAAAGGTACAAATTGGTTTAATGCCTCTTGCTGTCATTTATTTCTTCCTGGAAGCCAGCAGAGATGCCTTTTTAGTCTGTATTTGTTCCAAAGAACACAACTGACATGCCTATAGTAGAAGGGATTATAAAGGCATTCTGTGTGCTTACAGAACAAAGAGGCAAGGCAGCATTTAGTATGTCCAAATTATTTGTACGTATCCCCAAGTAGTGATAAATTTGCTTCAGAAGTTAATAAAACCTGAATCACAGCTATATTCTGGCAAAAAGAGAAAATGTTACATGTGTTTGATTTGGAAGACAAGAGGCAGCCCTTTAGTCATTTTCTGTCAGCAGCAGCTTGAAAGATTGTACCAATAAATCACCCACAGGGACAAAAACCCACTAAGTGAAACTAAACCCATCGCTTTGCATTTTCCACCTCTGGTTTTATGTCAAGTGTCCTAGGAGGTGCACAGTGCCCAAAAGCAAATACATGAGACACCAGCTATGTCACTACGTGCTGCCACATACACAGTAATTACTGCTGCAATATTTAACCAGCTTCATTCTGAGCATCCTTTATCCAACTGTGTTACAATCCCACCAGCACAACTATGATCAGATGAACATATTGTTTTCATAAAACTCATTGCCAAACCCCAGACAAGATCAGACGCTCTACGGAAACTTCATCTTTCAGACTCAAGACGACAAGAAATAATTAGCCAACTGCCTGTTAAACAGAATCAGTTGGAAGAGCAACAGAACAGGCAACGTGATAAAGAAACATCTTCCTTCCCAAGCTCTTTCAGAGGAAAGCCTTCACAAGCAGCAGTGTCCAGTGACAAATAATAACTGCCTGCACCACCGCCAGTGCCACAGCCAACAGGGAAAGCCATTGAAGGCTGTGGTTTGTTTCTGAGGATCCAAGAGTGATCCCAAGTCTGCAACCAAGCAGCACCACATCCCAGCTCAGCTGTGCTCAGCTGTTCATAACCTCAAATTGCAGCCCTGATTCTGAGGGCTCCCCCAGCACAGGACAACAGCAGCACGAGGAGCTGTGCTGGAAGCACGCCGTGCATGCAGCACACAGCTCCATATGGGTATTGTTTGGACAGAAGGAGTATCCTGGCCCTTCCTTGCCTCCACATGCTATTAAGCTTACGTAGCACGTGTTTTCAAGACGCCATTGATCCAGAAGTGCATCTCTTTCTGGTTCTGCCTTGAAAGGAAAAAAAAATAAAAGAAAAAAAAGACAAGAAGTGGCCGATGCATGGGAAGCAGATGCTTTATGAAGAAGGAGGGCATTTAATCAATAAACGAAACAGACAAGGGACTATGAAAAAAAATCTCTTTCATTAGCAGAGACAACAGATCGGTTGCACGCAGAGTTAAGATTTACACAATGTTTCTCAGTTACAAAAACAGACACAAAGCCAAAATCGCGTTTGGCGGCAGAAAGGAAAAACATGCAGCAGCCTCTGACTAACACAGTTATTTCTGATTGTGCTGAGTTTTCAAGCCTGTGCCTATACTAGTCAGCCCTCCGTTCAAAGCCCAGCGCTGCACGGATTGGCGTGGGCCATCTGTGTGATTCAACACGCCTTCTGGAAAGAGTTAGGGCTAACCTCTCATCTGCTAGCAGCAAAAATCTGCAGCGAAAACCACCTTGCTCTGCACGTTGTGACATTCAGCTGTGTAAATGTGCCCTCTGTGCAGCGTGTTTCCAGAAGAGATGCTGCCTCATGTAAAAACACAGTATCTAAAGTTAACTGCAAGTGGAACTAATGCAGCATTCATAAGTTGTTTTTTTTTTTCCCTGTTTTGTAGCCCTGAGTCAGCGCACCTCAAGAACAAGGAAGATGCTGAGCACACTTCTTGAACAGCTATGGGACCCAGCAGTCTATGTGTTAAAGCAAAGGCAGAGGGACTTGAGCAGGTTTACATAAAACCACTGAATCATGAAGGCTGGAAAAGACCTTTCAGGCCCCCAAACCCAACACCAGCCCACACCCACCATGTCCACTGCCCACATCCCACAGTGCCACATCCTCACATCTCTGGAACACCTCCAGGATCAGTGATTCCATCACGCCCTAGGATCAGTGCCAGTGCTTCACCACTCATTCTGATAAGAGATTTTTCCAAACATCCAACCCAAACCTCCCCTGGCACAACTGGGGTTGCATTACCTGTTGTCCTATCAAGAATTTTCTTATCATGTTCTCTGCAAAATTAGCAGCATTTGCATGTAAATAATCACATCAGCACCTCTCTGAGTATATGTCAGGGAGAACTGGTAACAGTGAGTATATCTGTATCTACACAACATATATTCCAGTGGTTTTAAATGTGTGTTTGCTCTCTAACAGCATGACGCAGCTGCAAGTCATAATTGTCTTCACTCAGCTACAGATTTGCCACAGCAGTTAATTAAAAACATTGGCCAACCAGCATGCCCTGCAGTGCATGAGCACAGAGCCAGAAGCATCCCAGTGCCTAAGCCCAGCTTTCCCAGTGACTCACTGCATGACCTTGGGCAACACATAACTTGCTTGCTCTCCCTCCATCTTTCACTGGATTAACCCTCGGGCGCATGCTGGGATCGGTGTTGACTCAACGAGACAAATCTGCAAGCGCACAGAAATAGGACTAAACATGCAAACCCATAAGTGGCACATGACTCACTGTTTACACCCAGATGGAGAGGGAGCCATTAATTAGCACTAATATTTTAAGCCTCTCTCATCCTGAAGTGCTCCACACATTTTAATATAGGGTTTTGACTCAAGCCCTGGATAAACAGAACTCCCACGAGATGTGGCTTCATCCAGCACCAAAATGCAGCCACTGCATGCAATGAAGAGCAAAACACTCAGCCAGATGTTCACCAGGGACATGTCAGCAGCAGAGCTGGAGTCAGGCAGAGGACACCCACCAGCACTGTCAGTCACCAGTGGGTGTCCAATTGGACACCTTCCATCCACAAAACATGTGAATCTGCCTCTGAGTTGGCACCAAATGAAAGTAAATCCCATCTCTGCACAATCGCCTCCTTCCATCAGGGATGTGCAGCAAACAGTTTGCAGTTCAATAAAGCAATGAAGAGAAGACAAGCGTGCTGGGCTCAATTTGTGTTGAGCAGTGACAAATCGCCTCCACACTTCTCATGTTTAGGTGGAAAAGAAGCAGATGTTTGTATGGTGCACCAATTCAGCTGTAAACCAACCCTGGCAAAGCACACAGCTTCCCTGGGAACTGTATTTCTCCTCTCCTTAACGGAACTATTTAACTTTCAGAATACGTTATAGCAAAATAAAAACACAGGCTGTGAGCTTATGAAAACGTGGAGTGTCATCTACGGTCCTGGAGCTATTTGACAAAATGCCAAAGAAAACGAAGAACCCAAACTGAATGCATTACATGTCTCCAAAAGTATTTCATCAACAGTTAGAAAAACAAAACCGAGTTGCCTTATCTAAATATGGAGCATGGGAAGCTTGCAGGAAAAAAAAGGCCAAGAGCTGTCTCGCCATGTCTCTGGGACTTCAATGGCCTGGCAAGGCACTGCTGCTGTCCCTTGAAATTAAACGTAGTAATGATGAAAGCTCTGTCCCTTGCAATGGATGTTCTCAATGTGTGTGGAAGGATGCACATATGACAACGTCCTCTGTACTTAAGTTGGTACTTTAAACAAAAAACTCTTCCAGGGGCAAGAGAGGGGCAGACAAACATCCCCATGTTGCTACGCAACCCAAGCAGCAGCAGGCAGCTCGCACCCAGGCTTCTCCCATACTGCCTCACTTCCACAGGTCCAAAATGCTTCTGCAAGTTAGGTGAGGACTTCCTTGTGGGAGACCTGGAAGGAAGCAATGCAATATCCAGTGACAGATTTCCAAGTCACGGAGAACTGGAGAAAAGCCACTTACATCCAGAATTCAAGTAGTTTGGTTTCTAAAAATGTGGGCCATTAAAATACTGATACGTAAACAGGAACACTTGCTTCCCAGCTTCCTGCAGTGTGTACACACAGGGAGAGAGGCAAATCCCCTCTGACCACAGCCATACAGTGGGTGCATTGCCTCAGAAACCACCAAAGCAGTGAGGGCAGGAGGTCCTGTTGACTTAAGAGCACTGAACCAAGTGGCTGTTAGTAGATGCTGGAAAGAAACACGAGCAAAGAGCAGAAACATCACCGCAGAGCAGAGGTGCAGTACCAACTCACTGCTGTTGTACCACACGGGGGCCAAAGCCTTTCTAGGAATATAGAAGCATGTAGGTCTGGTTGCACTGAGAAATGAAAGCCTTCACACCTTGGCATGTTTTCAGTGTTTCAGGGGCTACGTCATGTGGTGGCGAACGCCTCATGGATGGCTTTTAAGTGTGCAGAAAGAAGATATGCACCAAAAGCGACATTCGACCAACCCATGGGGAGAGGAAAATCTGCACGGTGAAATGGGTCCCCATTTGGAAGGACACTCCCCCCACTACTGTAAGCCACATTGCCTTCAGGTTTAACACAGCTGACCCCAATGAGCTTCCTGCTTTTGAGACTTCAGCAAATTGCTGTGGTTTTTGATGGACACAAGAAATCACAGAATGGCTTAGGTTGGAAGGGACCTTAAAGATCATCAAGTTCCAGTCCACCCCTGCCATGAGATGGCTGCCCCCAAACTCATCCAACCTGGCCATGGGCACCTCCAGAGATACAGCCTCTTTTTATAGACTGAATATAAACCTCTTTGAGAACTGGAAGAACGATCCCAGTATTTCTGATCCCCATTGACTTCAGCATGTTTTTAAATAAGAACTTCATCAGGGAAACTGTTCACTCTTGCTAGCAAACAACCCAGGTGCCTAGATTTTATCATCCTCTTAGATTCCCTATTCCACTGAGCAAAACCAAATTAGTTCTAGAGATCCCTTTGGCCAGATGTCCACAGTTTAAAGAAAAACACAGTGCATGCTGCTGCGTAAGCTTAACAGTGTTAAGAACACCAGCTGACAGCCTCAATTCATACTTCAGGCCCAGCTCTGTTCGTAACCACAGAGGCATTCTTCAGCCTTCAGATCCTGCCCTAACATACCACAGGAAAATAGGAAGAAAAAAAAAGTCGACATCTTTGATGTCACCTTCAAATAACTTGTTCATAAAGGACTTCACCTCTCACTTCAGAAAAATTGTTAGGGATGGTTTTTATGCTGTATCTAGACTTGTAATGGGTTATTTGTACTGTCACCCTGATGTTTTCAGTCATCAGATAAACCTGAACTCAACAGCTTCTCCTCAGATGAAACGGGCAGGGCCAATGAGGAGCAGCACACTGGGTAGAGCTGTACAACGCATAGGATGCTCACCAGGCAAACAGCAAACAATGGCTGTCAAGTTTTACTTTGCCCCATTGACAGAACAGACATGACAGTTGATCTCCTGCTGCCCAGATGGGCGTGCCCAGTTGCCATCAGACAAGGAAGGCAGTGGAACTCACTTCCTTCTGTGTCCAGGCATCAGGTCTCCCCAGTGCTTCATTGGAACTGATCCTTTCTCTCATAGACGGTAATGTCAACGTGTCGATCCCTCCCCAACCCACCGAGAAGTCTCCCGCTGATGTAGTGCTGGGTGGTTCCAAGAGAGAAAATGTTCCCTGCCTGAGAGAATCTGCAAACATTGTGTGAGTGAGCTGGGTTGCAATGCTCACAATCTGAAGCATGCGCTGTGCTGGCAGCTTCAGAAGCCAACACATCAAGACAAAAACACCATCTTGTATCCTCAGTTAGCACGCTGCATTCAGAGAATTGTGAATAAATAATACCTCTAAAAGACACTGCTTGTCAGATCAGAATCGTATATTTTTGCCTGTTCTGACAGAGCACTGGAAGACGATTATACCTTGGAAATGATAAACTCATGTAGAATGACCCACTGATGCACCATTCTCAAAGGAAAGCCACAGTTACATCCAAAATATAAAGGGATGGAATAAGACTGTGATCATCACCTCATTACATATTTGCACTTTTTTTTTTTTAAGGGAAAAAAAAAAAAGACAAGCGTCCGTCATCTTTGAAGCCCAACCAGAATCACCAGTTCCAGTCCTGCTTAGCAGCACTTTCCACTATGGACAAGAAATCTGGCTGCCTTCCCTTTTTTCCAAGCCACTCGCCAGCCTGGAGGCGCCCAGCTCTCCCTGGGGCTGTGCCCACTGTGGCTCTGCAGAAGCTTCCCTGGGTCCTTAAGTGCTCACTGTTAGCACAAGTGAGGTCGATTCATTTTTTAATAAATGTACTCGGGCTCTTCCATCAGGCATTCCAGTGCCAGGGAAGTTTTGGAGTGATTTCTTCAGGGTGTCAGATAACACAAAACTCGATGTCTGTTCCCTCCTCATGGCCTCAAAGCAATGTGTTGCATCAGCTCAGTGCCTCCTCCCTCTCTATCTCTGAGTTACCAGCTTCTCCCTTCTCTGAAGCTTGCTTTCCTAGCACCTTTTTTAATCCTCAGCAAAGCAGTAAAATATTGTTGGGATTTTTTTTTCTGACCGTTCTGTTGAAAAGAAGCTTTTAAATAAGAAAAATCTGACAGAGTCTTTTAATGACAAAGGTGGCGAGGGAACAACCCTTGGGTCATCCAAGAATTCTGCTTTAGGCATCTGATTTAGTCATGAACTCTGGAACAAACACTTCAGCCTCGCCAGGGAATAGGTCTGAACTAAAACAACCCTGCAAAGCCTACGTATTTCTGAGTCACGTGTTTCAAACAACAGATGATTGCCCGTCAGCTTTGGAGGTCGTTAACTAAAAGGCCAAACAAGGGAAACCAATCTGTGCAGCACCTCAAGCCATCACATGCATCTGCGTTCAGCAGAAGTGTTTCAGCACAAGATTCCACCTGCACTCTACCTGCAGAGCCACATGACAACTGCTCTGCTGTTGCAGGAGGTGGAATAGCACTGAGAGCCACAAGCCTGACATGGTTGAAAACTGTGGGAGGGGACTTCCATACCCATTTGGTTTAGAAAACCACCTGCAGTGGAATCTTACAACATCAGCTTCAGCTTGAACGTTTAAGAGACTTCCTAAGACACTTCTGCATTTTGCTGTCTACATCTGTGTGGTGCACATCTCTCAGCCAACATCATCCCACATCTCTTGGAGCAGGAGAGCTGCACTGGCAAGGTGTGTGCAGATGAGCCAGCTGTGCTGATGTTGTTTGTTTTGACGACGCACCTAAAGTGATAGGAGCTTGTTTGCATGACAAAGAAGGGTCAAAAGATAAACCACTAGCAACCACAACCTTGGCTTTGAAGACATGCACACCAAACCACTGCTCTTCCCTTGAAGTTAGCAACACAGCATCCTCTTTTCTAAAACAAAGAGGGATAAAACGCGCCTTGCTCACCGCCCTCACTCACCTGAGCATCTATTTTAATTAGTGCAATGTCAGCTTTCTCATCAACGTCTTTAATTGTAGCTTCGTACGTTTCCCCATTCTTCAGCTCCACCTTCACCCTGTTCTTGTTGGTGACCACGTGTGCATTGGTCACTATCAGCCCGTCCTCCGAGACGATGAAGCCCGAGCCACTCGCAACAGGGATCTCCCTCTTCGAGTAAGGAAGTCTGAAAGACACAGGGAATAACAAACATTTATCTCTGCAAAAGGTTGTAGGCTCACACGCAGTGGCTGTTTTCAGTGCTTTAGAGTATCTGCTATTACTTTGCTGCTAATAAGGCAATGCACATGCATTACTTTAAACTGGGGTGGGTCTGTTTTTTTATGCCAGGACTCTTAAATTATCCTGAATTCTTCAGCATGACGTATCTAGCAGCTCAGAACCCTCTCTGCTGCTGTACATCAGGAATCTGCTGCTGCTCGCAGTCAGCTGCTTGCAGGAATACAAAATCAAAACTGGGCATGGTGTTTACTTGCGGAATAACTCGATGTGAACCACAGCAGGAGCGATCTTCTCCACCACATCTGCTATAAAGTTGTACTTGTGCCTCAGGCTATTAGGGTGTTCTTGTCCTGAAATAGAAACAGAACACATGTCATGAGTTCTTCAAGCGACGGGAGAAGGATCATTGCAAAACACCTGAATTGAAAGCACTGTGTGGGTCTCTCTCCCTTCCTTACAAGTCGATTGCAGCACACCCCTTGCCCTGCAGTTTCCCTTCTGGCTTTTTGCACAGCAAGCTCTGCTGTTACAACAGAAAGCTCCACACAAACTTCTCATTTCCAGCGCATGCAGCCGAGCTATGGGGCTGCACATCTGCTGCACTGGTGTCTGTGAGCTACAGCACCCTGCATGGAGCAGCCTCAGCTTCAGCTCACAGGTGATAAGGTCCTAATCCCTACCTAAGCCTAAAGCAGCTGCTGGGAAAGAATAAAGTGGGTACAAGGTTTGTGCTGCCTCCCAGTGTGTCTCAAAGCCCAGCCCTTCCCAGGCACCGAGACACAGGAGCTCCATGCATTGCCTGCAGTCCACCAGCCCCATGGAGGAGCAGACCCCATGGATTTTGGAGCTATGGAACCACCCCTGAAGCTATAAAAATAGATACACACATGAAAACAATGCGTCCACAAAGCTTTGCATTCCTGGGCAGTATATAACACAAAGCCTCACAGTCGCAGAGTATTCAAGAGACGTCACTGGGATTTCCAAAAGCAACTGGATGCTGAGCTCCTATTGTAGCCAACGGAAAACCTGTCTGCACCATCAGATGTCCAAAAAAACTCTGGAAAAGAACAGACAGGTCTGACGCAGCTCCCCCTTCTCACAGTTCAGGGATAGAACTTATGTTAAACTCGGAGCAACTAAGCAATCCAGCACCCTAAGGAGCACCAAATATCACATTTACCTAGAAGGGAGAAAGAGCATCCCTTGCTTTCATCAGTATCCCCATTGTATCTGATACATCTTGCATGTAAAGCACAAAGAAGATCTGTGTGACTTCCAGAACAGCATTACGTGCCGTGCTGCACCATCCATCCCTGCCATTTGGCTCCCAAATCTGCAGATTAAAGCAGTAAGCAGCTTGGGGATGCTGCAGGTGCTCGTGACAGCTTAACAAGGAGGATTTATTTCCAGAACCCTGGGAGACATGGGACTATGCTCTGAAACCATCCCATTAGCCATCACTTGCATTAACTGTTAATATCAGACTAGATAGACATGAACATTTTTACTTAGGTGATGGGGAAAAAAAAAGCTTCAGCTGCAGACGAATGGTTTGGGAGCAAATCATTGGTACTCTTAACCAGATACTGGTTTGCTTCAGGGTGAAAACCAGGTTTCAGGTGACTCAGCAACACCAGCTGGCACGTATCGCCCTCAGGTGATGCTCACCTCAATCCAACACAACCCACCACGCACAAACCTATCCATCTCCCCATTCACACCCTCCGAAGCACCTCGATTGCTTCTAACGAGCAATCAATGAGCCACAGCAGCCACCTAATCTACTAACAGTTTAGACATGCTAATCTGCTCAACGATGGAAGAACACTGATCAAAAAAGCAGTGCTCTCGCCTACTCTTTTCCTCTAAAGCACCGTCTGACTTGTGCTTAAACGGTGATCCTTGGACTTAACACCCAGTATGACATGAGAACAGCATCATCGCCGTGCATAAAGCTGGCACTGGAAGCGGGAGTTCTGGGAGGCGGTGGGAGAACCACGCTGAGAATGAGCTCGAATCCATTTGCTCCCATGAAACGGGAGCTCAGACAGATTATCAGATGGGATTAACGTGACGTGGGGATAAAACGCCACGGGGCACGGCCGGATCCATCAATTTGCTCTTTGATCACCGCTCCCCGAATGATTTTGTCTTAGTTGCAATGCTGCAGGCATTTAAAGGTCACATCCTGCCCTTGGAAAAGAGAGCTGCCGCAGATGGGGGGCAATGCCCAGGGAACACAGCTTTTTTTATACCTTTTTTCTTTTGGCATTTAGCTATGTGAGAAGAGCTGTGCATGGTGAGACTGCTAATACGCCATCACTTTGAGCTTGGAGCTGCGAAGGCCAAGATCTGAGCCGTGATGCTCTTCTGCATATAAACCAGTGTGGGCAGACCCAGACGAACCGCGAGTTGGGAAGGTCAGAATTTCGGATTGTGAAAAAGTTAGGTAATAAATACTTATTCATGGCATACTGACCTAAAAAGCTTACACCAGCTCACCACGCCTGTCCTTTGCTTATGTATTAGGAATTCTCGCATTGTGTAACAGGGTTTTGCAACAGCTCTTGAATGAGTGCCCACTTAAATGGAAAACACACCTTTTTTTTTAAGCAAATAAACAAAAGTCAAAGTACTATTCAGATGAATTCATTGAGGAACACCAGCAGGAAAAATCCCTAAGAACTGCTCTTTAGCATCATACAAAATAAACCCCATAAAATCTAGGAGAAGCAGTAGAAGAATTAATATGCTGAAAACTTCTTGTATATCTGCAGAATAGGATCATGGGGGGGGGGAAAAAAAGCAGACCAAGATGGACACCTGTGTGCATGCAGCTTACCATTACATACACACTGAGTACTCACCACAGCGCATTGCTCTTTGGGATTATTAAGCAATACATGCGTGAGCTGACAGCTCTTTCCACCAAGAACAACCTCCAGGCCAAATTTTACCTCAGATTTGAACCACCAGCAGGCACTTGCTCCTTCAGGGAAGCCTAAACTACCTTGCAAATGACAGCAGTACCAACCTAACACGAACAGATGCTCATTCCTCAACAACCACGCTGTAGTGTGCAGCCATCAGCAGCCAAGAGAAGAAAGCAGTGAACTTCAGGGCTTCCACAGGAGATATGTTCCTCTTCTGCCTAACACATACATTCGTCAGCTCTGGTGATAGTTCAGAAGAGGCTGAAGAGTGGAACAGGTTTCATTCAACATCCTCTGCGTTCTGACTTACAGAGACCCCACAAGCAGGTCACAGAATCATAAAGTGGTATGAGTTGGAAGAGACCCTTCAAGGTCATCTGGTCTGACCCCCCCCAGAAATGAAAACGGACACCCACAGCTCCACCAGGTGCTCAGAAGTAACCCTAACCCTAATCCCACTCCCCAACCTTGAGTGTCCACAGGGATGGGGCACCACCACCTCTCTGGGCAGCCTGTGCCATTGCCTACCACCCTTATTGTAAACAATTTCTTCCTTATATCCTGTATAAATCTTCCCTTTCATTCCATATTTCAACTGATCCCTAAAACGTAGATCCCTCTCCTAAAACCCACTTCTTTGGGATTACCACTGTTGAATCCATATGACCATTTCTCCCCAGTTTTGTGGATCTCCCTTTCTTTTGTTTTCTAAACCATACCCTTCTGGAGTTAACATTCCTAGTAGATTCATTTTATTACTTCATGGGTTGGTTGTTCTTTTTTTAAATATCAAGAGTTGGGCCTGAATAACGCTATAGTTCCCAAATACCTTCAGGCTTCAGTGTTCAGATCTCTGCAGCCTGTTCTCTGCCTATTTATATGCTGTGATTACTTGTTTTGTATCGTTTTTATTGAACTATGGCACAATGCCCTAAATGCCCATGAGCGCAGTTAAGAAACTTTCATTAATGACATTAATAAGACGATTGTTGCGAATTCAGTTAACGACCAAAAGCTGCCTAAGAAAATATAAATAGGTTACAGCATGAAAAATTCCCAAGGCAACTACATTTTGAAGGACTTCAAAAGGTGTGCTGGCTGCCAGCCCCTGAACGAAAGGGAAAAACCTCTTCCAGCTGCCATTAACAGCAGTAATATCAGTAAACAAACTGCTGAAAGGAAAGGCTGAATCCCAAGTCATGGAAAAAAGCCTGTAGACAACTGAAATAATGTGGTTTCATACAGAGGAGCCAAAAAGCATGCTAAGATCTAGGTTTTTGTTTCACAGTGGAAATGATGCTTTAACGCTTAAGCCTGTTACACGCCACCTTTGGTAATATTTGGAACTAAGCTGAAAAGATGCTTTGGAGATAGAGATCTCGTGGAAGTCATCTCTCTCCTTCAGCTGTGAGAGCTGCATCTGCTCACAGAGGTCCGCGTCTCATGATGGACTCTTCATAAGAGACTCTTCATAGAAAGTTGCAGAAATGGATCTTCTTCCCATCCAGTTTTCCTGAGTTTTTAAGTGGACCTGACAGCTGGGCTCCTGACGAGTTTCAGCTCTCACTGGTATGAGATCATCTCTTGGCCATAACACAGCTAACCTGTGGGCAACCATCAGACAGTTTCTACCTTGCACACCCCCTGGCTGTGACCCAACCTGGACATCTTCACATCTTTTCCAAGTCAAAAAGCTCGGATTCAGTCTGGAGTAGAGCCATCAATTTCTTTAAAACCTTAATTCCCCTCAAGATGAATAAAACTTCTCCTGAAACAAAAGTCATCTAGACAACTACCAGGAACAGCATGCATATTGTAAAGATTGCTGCAGAGGAATGCTCCCATGTACACTGCAGGGAGGTTAGAGCAACACGTCCTGGTTCACCCTTTAAAGATGCTTCACTGAACAGGCCCTGCACTCCACCCTTCCTGGGGAGCCAAATTAAGCAGTCCTTTGGGCTTGCTCCATGCCAGGACCAAGGACTCTGCTCGATGCCAGGAATGGAAGGAGCTTTTGGCAACCTGGTCCGGTGGAAGGTGTCCTTACCTATGGCAGAGGGTTGGAACTGGATGACTGTTAAGGTCCCTTCCAACCCAAGTGTTCCTACAATCCTATGACTCTCTGCATCCCATCCACCACACTCACTGATGGCCCCAACAGGGCTCGAGCACTCACAAAAGAAACCTCTGGGCATGCAGAACCAGCGACTACTGACACAAAGCTATCAGCACCGCTGGAGAGATGGAAGGAAAAAGTGATGCACAGGACCCTGCTGCCACATCTTTTTAACGTAAAACTGCAAGCCTAAATATCCCACTTCCTATTCAAGGGTAAGTTGCGTAAGACTCCAAAAAAGGATATTATGCAATGAAAACACTAGGGAAAGAAGAAACAACACTACGTATTGCAGGCAATCTGCTCAGAAACATCTCTGAGATCAGAGGAGGGAAGTTTGAGAGGTCTAAACCACAGAACCACGGTAACAAAACCACCATTACATCAGTATTATTTTTCCTGAATAATCAAAGGAGAAAGAAACAAAACATCACTGATTTCTGAGAAGAAAGTCTACACAAGCATGACATCCCCAATGACAACAAAAATATTTTCATAGCATTATATGAGGGCAATTTCAAGCACCTGACTCTACCAAACAGTAATCTGAACAAATCCAGCATTCACTCAACACATCTCCTGCAGCAAGAATCATGACAAGCCTGAGGTGAGGATGGGAAGTGAAGCTGTTTTTTGGCATGAATGCATCTTGCACCAGGCTGATCCAGGCTTTGAGCATCTGATGGAGCTGTGGCTGTCCCTGTTCACTGCAGGGGGCTGTGCTACATGGCTTTGAAGGGTCCCTTCCAACTCAAACCATTCTACTATTCAAAGGTGAAATAAAGAACACAAATAAGCTTTGTTACTTATATACATTAACTATACAATATATTTTATATGGGGAGATTTCTCTTGACTCATCCTGACCCCAGCAAACCAGGCTGTGGTGCACCCATAGCCACTGTCCCATGGAAACAGCCACAGACTGAAGCCCATGAAAAAAAATAGTGCATCCATAAATCTCCCATCTGTATTAGCAGAAAGACATGGCCCAAAGCTCTGTAGCTGGTGGGGATAGAAGCAAGGGAAAAATTCAGCAGCCCCATCCAACACAAGGGGAAGCTGCTGTCTGTAAACACAGCCTGAGTGAGCCCAGCTCCTGCCAAGCTGCTGCAGGAACACGCTGTCCCAGGGCACTGCCACACAGTCACACAGTGAGGACAAGTGATGGGCATAGCGATGCACAGCAGTGTGAGCTGCTTGGCTGTGCCCCGTGTGAAAAGCTCACAGCGGACGCAGCACTGGAAAAAATCTGATTATTTCATTTCTAATTAATTTAAATAAATTAAAAATAAATACTAAAAATTAAAAAAAAAAAAAAAAAAAAAAAAAAAGAGCGGTAGTTCAGGAGGAGGACAAAAAAATGGCAAGCTCAAAAACGGCATTCACAGTAGTCCTGTCTGTGCTGGAAACGCTAAGGAATATAAGTCAAGTTATGGAAAAGAGTCTGCCTTATTTCCTCCCGACAGATGAAAAGAGTATTTCAGGCAACGGGTTAAGGCAGCCGTGGCATTCTCTCCTCTGCAGAAGGCTGAAAATACAGCAGATGAGTCAGGAATTGCTTCCCTGCTCCTTTTTCCAGCACTCAGTCCCGGGAGCTCAGCTCATCGCAGGGACGGAGCCCCGCACAGCTCAATTAGGCGACAACGAGGCGGTAATTCCTGCACCCCTCCGGCAAGCAACAGCTGCCCGGTGCTGAGCATCCCCTCCCAATGTTACAAAAGCTTCAAAGTCTTATTCTTGAGTATGTGAGAAACGTTCGCGATGGGTGCCTAGGAACAGAATGGAAGAGACGATTGCTTTCAGCTTCTAGAAAGCAATGGGTAGGAAAACACAAGAGAATGAAATGTTCTTGGGTTTTCTGTAGTGTTTTAAACTACATTTGCTCCACCGAGAAACCTTAAAAACCCTTCGTTGGATGCAGGCTCTCCAGCCAGAGGCATTGGGGGCTGCGTTCATTCTGGGGTGGAATAGTGAGACCTGGTTTAACTTCTTGTCCACCTCCCAGTGCTCGGTCCCATCACGTTTGCCTTCTCCAGGATCACTTTTTGCAGGAACAGACTGATATCCATCAGTGCTGCCTGCAGATCTTCGCCCAAACGGCAGAAACACTCATGGAAAAGAAAAGTCATGGAAAATGGAGCTGCAGAAAAACCAGCAGGGACTCAGAACAGCTCTGCCTGCTCTCAGCTCCGCTCCTGCTCACTGGTGACCCTGAGCAAAGCTCTCCATCTGCCCCTGTCCTACCCACTGGTCATTTGTCAGTAAAAATCAGTGCAAACTCAATTGCTATCAGAAGCAAATTTGGTAGCTGAGACCTTCCCTATTATCGACACTGTTGGAGAGCCACGTCTCATCTTTAAAGCTAAGACATAAGTCTCCTGCTACAGATATGAAGGCAACGCCTTCAACCCGCACACAATCAAAGCATCACGTTACAGCCCTTCAAACCAGGGTGGTCAGGAGTTGGCTTTTAGTTATGTCCTGCTCTCTGGGGCAAACTGGGAATCCCAAACTGTACCCAAGAGGCAGAACCAAGTCTGACTGCGTTCCCTACATCCTGAGCACAGTCTCCATGCCCACACTGCACACCTACCTGGGGCCCTGGCAATGTACAGGAGCAAGGAATGACTCTGATTTACCCACCAAAGCCACATTCCACAGCGTCCCAGTGTCTATTTGTAGCGTCGTTTTCTTTCGCTCTCAGTGCACATAAACTCACATTTGAAAAATATTTTCCAGCTTCTCCTATTTCTTGGACAGCAGATTATTTCCTCCGACTGCCGGGGACACGCGGCCCTGTCCCATCCAGACTCCTTAATGGGCTCCTCCTGTTTACTCACAGCTTTCAGCACTCCTCAGGTACCCTTACATCTCAAAGCCCAGCAGATGAAAGCATGGAGCCCTTCCTCATTCCAAGTCCACCCTCACAGACCTGTTTGAAGTCAGAGTTGCTTCCAGCTCCTGGGAAGGAAATCTGAGCACAGGAGAGGGAAGAGGTGAGGCTGCAGCTCCCAGCCCCCCCTTCCCAAAGCACAGCACTCAGCTCTGGAGGAGTTTTTCATCCCTCACTGGGGAATTGCTTCTCTTCTGGAAACATGCAGCTATTTATTTCCACTGCACTCAGCTGCTTCTCCCTCCCTCCTGTCCTGCAGAAGGGGAGCAGAGGACGAGGCCTAGGACCACCCAGATGTGAGCACAGAGCAGATGGAGGGGCCCAAAGTCAGCCCTGGGCACAAGCACATCTCTGTGCACCCAACCCCTTCCCAGCCCAGCTCGTTTCACACGTGCTGAGCAGCCTGCAAAGCTCATAACGTTTCTCCAGCACGCGTGTCCATCATCATCTTTAGGGAAACAGCTGGGAGCCTGATTCACAAGAACAATATCTGCTTTCCTCTTGATACATCTCTGGCTTCTTTCCTGACATCCCCAGATTGCTGAGTCTCCCTTCCTGCCCTGATTACTCATCGCTGCTCATCGTAGCGCTGCCAGAGCACTTGGCCCTACCAGCACTGCAGGCAGAATTTAGGCAGCTCCTACTGCTTTTTCCCATTCTTTGCTGAGTGGATTTCACAGCAAGATTAGAATGTCGTTGTGTTTTTTGTTTTTTTTTTAAGGGCTCAATCAATGTCGACCCTAATAATCTGGGTCACAAACGGTCAGAGGAAAGGCAGGAGGAACTGAGAGCATCCACGAAGAACTTTTCTGTTCCTCTGGTTAAAGGTTAGAAGAGGAACGTGGGTTCATCCGTGGGCAGCTCCCAGAGCAGGACACAGAATCATGCAATCAAATAATCCTTAAGAGTTGGAAGGGACTTCTGAGGGCCAGCTAGTCCAACTCCCCTGCAACAAACAGGGACAGCACAACTAGATCAAGTTGCCCAGGGCCTGATTCAGCCTAGCCTCAAAAGTCTCCAGGGATGGGGCATCCACCACATCACTGGGCAACCTGTTCCAGTGTCTCAGCACCTTCACTGTGGAAGATTTTTGGAAAAGACTTAAGACCATCAACGCATCACCACCATGCCCACTATCCAAGAGGAAGGAGCACCTGAACCACAGAATGGCTTGGGTTGGAAGGTACCTTAAAGATCACTGGGCTCCCACTCCTGCTGTGGCTGGGTACCCCCCCACTACTTCAGGCTGCTCACAGCCCACCCATGGCCTTGAGTACCTCCAGGGATGGGGAACCCACAGCTCTGGGCAGCCGTGCTGGGGCCTCACTGCATAACCACGTGCTCACACCCTCCATCACCTTCCTTTTGTCCCTGTTTGACAGAGGAAGGGTGGTCAAGGAGCTGGGCCAGGTCACCCCCAGCATCCTCCCAGAGCTCACACTGCAGAGCAAGGTGTAAGGCAATGCTACCGGTTTCATGAACTGAGAATCCAGGGAGGAGGGGGGGGAGAAAGACAACAAAACAATGAAATCACGAGGCATTATGTTACACTGCAGGTCAGGAAACTGTAATGTGAAAGCTGTGATTGTGTCGGGTGCTAAATGCCTGCAATGTTTCGAGGAGCACAATGCAGCTCTTACACGAAGGAGGAGCAGCGGGATAGAAAATGGGCAGCATTGATCAGACATCGGGAGTTGGAGCTGTACAAGCCAGCGGGACACACGGCCCCTTCGCATCCTGCGGGAGAGTGGGGGGCAAAAGGTGGAGAAAAGATTACAGCTGCTGCCGAAGAAAGTGCAGAGAGGGTGAGTGCTTAGGGAAACGGCACTACTCGAACCCTTCTGCCACTCAGAAATTGGCTTAACTCCTGTTAATTAATTGGGCACGTGTGCACCGAGTGGCTCAGAACAAACACGCAGCTGTGGCTTAACGGATTTGATCCGACCGGTGTTAGGAAGACACCCCACAGGCTCATCTCATCCTGCTGCACCGAGCAAAGTGAGAGCAAAGCTCCAGCGCAGCTCTGCTGGGCACACAGCCCCGAGATGGGGGTGTGGGGGGAGCTGACCTGCAGCACTCCATTCAGTGCAACCAACACAACAGCGGTGCCCAAGGAAAACCACACCACTTGTTGCTGCCGGGGATGCTCTTGCTTCTGGATGATCCTCCAGAAGCGTTAAGTCGGACACAGTGCTATTCAGCTCCGAGCTCCCTCCTCTCCAGCAATGCCGTTATTAATGAGCAGTGCTCTGCTAAATCGGGCTCAGGCGGACACTGCAGCGCTGCTGTGCTCAGCTCTAACGGCGCCCGCATTCCTGGTCGGATTCCCCACGGCATTACACGGACTCAGCGCTTCCATGAAAGCGCACTCGGTTGTTTCATAGCATCACTGGAGCTGGAAGGGACTTATCGAGGCCATTTGGTCCAACTGCCCCGCAGTGCACAAGGACACACACAGCTCTACCAGGTGCTCGCTGCCCCGTTCTCCGACCTTGTGTCCACAGGGACGGGCCACTACCCTTATGGCAAACAACGCTTTCCTTATTTCCACTCTAAATCTCCTCACTTTTGGTCTAAAACCATTTCCCAGAGTTCTATCACAATAGACCCTGCTAAAAACTCTGCCCCCTCCCTTCTCACAGCCCTTCGGGCACTGTCAGGCCGCTCTCAGCTCTGCCCAGAGCCTCCTCCTCTCCACGCAGCTTCAGCTCAGCCAGACCTCGCAGGGATGGGTCGCATCCCTCGGGTCACTTTTATCCCCTCCTCTGCGGGCTCTCCAGCGGCTCCGCGCACTGAGGACTCCAGGTGAGCTGTCCCAGCGCAGAGCAGAGGGGCAGGAGCTCCTCCGTGTCTCCTCGGCGGCGCTGCTTTGGACGCGGTGCAGGATGCGCTTGGCTCCGAACACTGCCGAGGCCGCACAGCCCCCGACCCCCGCTGCCGTTCCGCAGACCGCTTCCCCCGGGCTCCCTACGGCATCCCTATTTGGGGCGGATGAAGGCAAAGCGCAGCGGCCGGCTTTCGGAGCGGGACGCCGGATTCCTTCCCCCTGACACTTGGCAGCCCTCTGAGCGCCGCATTCTTGCTCCGCTCTCCGAGCAAGGCCCTCCCCCCACCCCCCCCCC
>VXAB01008544.1:40471-164483 GCA_013399175.1 Odontophorus gujanensis
GGAGGTTGGGTGATGGGGAGGAATTGTTTTAGACTGAGGGGGTTCGGGAGCTGTGATGTGGCACGCTGGGGTCGGACTTGGGGAGGGGTGTGAGAGGTATTGGCCAGCCTTTATGGCTCGGTGACAGGAGAAGGCACCCGCTGCGCGTTTATATGACAAATACCACCACCGTTCAGAGCACAAAACACGAGGGGGGGGCGATGCTTACATACCGAGCTGCTCGAGGGTACCAAAGCACCGTCTGCGGCGCCGCAATCAGAGCCGCTCACAGCCGCTGCCTCCAGCGCTCCCTACGCGGCAACACCAGAGCTTTCAGGAGAAGTTATCGCAGAAGCGACCGAAAATAATAATCTGCCTCCATTAACACACAAGTTTTAATGACTTGCGTCATTAAAGTGGTTGTAATGCTAAAAATTATAAACGTTTTGGAAAATGTCCACGCATCGATTTTTCTTGAGAAATACATACAGATAGGAGCTGGACTCTGTGATCCTTATGGGATATTCCCTGATCCTTATATGTGTAGCATAAATAGATAATATAGCAACAGCTCTCCCGGTTGTTATTTACACATCCCGTTAACTTACTGTCTACTTCTGATCAACTCCCAGTTTGAAATAGAGGCACAACTCTGAGATGAGCAGTTACCAGCACAAATATGTGAGAAATTCAAGCGCAGAGTGAGCGTGTCAGCTCCGATCTGCCCCAGCAGCGCATTCCTCCAGCTGCCCCACCCAGGCATCGTGCATGGCATCGCCTATGCCAGATAACTCACAATGGCTCTTGGAAGCCGCAGCAGCCGTATCTCTGCAGGGCCCGCGGGGTTACACCGTGAGAGCTCCTGGCTCCTCCCCGCACGGGTGCTGGTAGTGCCGGCACGGCGTCATTCGGGAGCGGATGCAGGGAGCAAGAGCGGGGCACGCTCCGATGGCCGGAGCACATCCCCCGGAGGACAGAAATACACCTAGAACGGGCAGAATTCGGTCACAATCCATCCCCAGATGCGTGCAGGTGAAAGCCAGGAAGGAGTGGCTCGCTTTCAGCTAAACGGGGAATACTGAAGGCCTCCTGCTGCCGAGTTCAGGAGGGATCACAGAACCACGGAGGCTGGAAGACACCTCTGAGACCCCCAAGGCCAACCGCAGCCCACCCCCACCAGCCCTGTCCGTGAGTGAAAAGCTGTGTGTTGAGTGTCACAAATCCTAGCTTTTCTTCTATAAATCCTGTAGGTTTCACGTGGATGTACTCACACACGAAATCAAACGCCCCACTCCCCAGAACGACCGATGGGTCTGTGTGGTTTAGCATCTCTGTTTGCTGACAGATTTGCCAATTACAACTTTGTGTAGAAGCACCCAGCACTCAGAGGGCACTACGACCCCAGCCACGGCTGCTGCTCCCCCTTACTGCAAGGCTTCCACACAAAGCAGGATCCAAAGCCAGGAGACACCTACCGAGAGAGGCTCGGTGTCTGAGACTCACCCGTAACATCTCCTGCTTCCTGCTCTGTCCCAGAGGAGCACCTCTGTTCCTGCGCTGGGGTTTGCAGACGCTGGGTTTAGCAGCAGTGGTGGCAGCAGGAATGCGGTGCAACGGAGTGCTTTGGATTCCTGACAGGTGTGCTCACAGATATGCAGAACCGCGGTGCTGATGGACGTTTTCAATGCAAAACCCTACATTAAAAAGCCAAAGGTGTCACTTTGCAGAGCAACATACCACTGCTGCTCCATTAATTACCTTCAGCAGGGAGTTCCAGGTGTTTTCTTATTTCTTTTTCCCCGAGAGGCAGCACAGCAAAGCTAAAGCAAAAAAAAACAAAACAAAACAAAAAACAAGGCAGGCATTTGGGACATATATCAGCTTTGGAGCAGCCCTCATTACTACAGCACAACATCTCACTCACCGGGCTCAGACAGCTGCACAGACTGTACCAAAGCACAGGTGGGAATTACAAGGCTGAGCAAAATTAGAGCACCGAGCAATTCCGTTTGAAATCCCCAGTGTGACCTGTAGGTGGTGCTGGCATCCTGTCATTACAGGAGATCAGACAGATGTATGTACTGAACCATATCCCGGATCACTGCGTTTGGCAGCTGATTCAGGAGCAGTTGAACTGCAGGTTTAGCAGTCAGTACTGCAGCAAGAAGCTTGAGGAAAGGTGTAGCCGTGAAAAACAACCCAATTTCCTTCCCAATAAAGGAGAGAGAATAGAAAACACTTAACAAATGAACAGATGCATGACACAGCACGAAGCAAGACCTCTCACTCACTGCAGTGTAGGACTGAAAACACCACAGAAACAGGCAGCACAAGAAAACACAGCCAGCTGTTACTTTAAGTTACCCAAAGTGATTTATTGACAATTTAAATGTGACATATTTACAGCACTGTTTCTAAAATAATTTAACAATTTCCATAGATTTATAAAAGTACTGATAAATAGGAGACCCTGACAATTACAACCACGAAAATTTCCCTCTTCTACTGAGCTACATCAGTAGTTCATTCGTTCTTTCTTTCACCCCCCTCCCCCTCTTTTTAAAAGACCCATAATGGAGCTGCTTTACCTCCACCCTATGTGTAAAATTGCCAATACCAAAATACAGTTAAAATGAACATGCAGTGTGAAAGCTGTACCAGAGCGAGTGATTCCAGATGTTAGACTACAGTAAAAATATTTTAATGCAAAGTGTCTTCCACACCGAACGTACTCGTGAAAAAATAAGCCTTTGAAGAGCTATTGTTTTGTCTTGAAAGAAGTTAAAACCTACAATACTAGTTTAGACACTTACAGAAGCTTCCGATTCTGTGCTAGTTTTCACATGTATCTAAAGAGTCAAAGAAAACCAGTAATATACAAACACCACTGCCTTAAGACTGTGGTTAGTTAGCTTATGGATAAAAAGTGAAGGTGCTGACATAACTTAAGGTTCTGAAATAAGATTTCACTCTCACATGACAGCAATTATTCCATCCTTGGATCAACAAATCATCACAGTAAAGCCATCCGTATCTCTCAAGCAGGAAGTCAGTTTGGAAGTCGGAGAGAAGATGGGCTTGTATGATATGTCTCTTAGGTCAGCGTAGACAAAAAAAAGTAACACAAAGCTAGACTATCTGAATCTCAGTAAGCAGCAGCATGAGATATCTGTGGGGTTTTGATTAAAGCAAACACCTTTTCAGCACACACTCCATCTGATCCAATGCTTGAAATGTAAAGGTTTTTCCCATTTGAGCCACCGAAGCCCCATAACACAGTGTACACAAACAACAAATACTAATTTTCTCTTTCCCAAGAACACATATTGCACAGCTAGTAGATGCACTACCAGAACACTGGTATCCCTAGCATAAGTTCTCTATTTTTAAACCGCTGTTTCAAACAACATGATCCAGAACAACTCCCAGCCCGAGGTCCAAAGCCATTAAGAATGGTTTGTGTACATACCCAACGTGAAAGTGTTTCAACAAGGTGAGAAAAAACACAGGCACTTAAAGATCATTAGTGCACCAAAAGTTATAGGCCACGATTGCATGACTGTGAACAGTTCAGTACCAATGAGGACAACACTAAACGAGGAGGCCTTCCACTGATCCAGCACAGAAACAACTGCTCACAAAGCACTGACACAAGAAAACCATTCTCAGATCAGTCATCAAACGATACGTTTAGACACTGAATAAAAATAATTACTGCAGAGCCTCATGTAACACAATAGAAACCCTACTTGGTTCAAGAGGTCGAAAGCATCTGAATTCAGAAGTCCCATTTCCCTCCTCCCCCACTCCAAAACAACATTACATGCAGTCCATTAAAATCCAAATGTGCAAAAAGTTACAACCCACCTTTAGGAGTGCATCAAAAATAGACTATTCAAAATATTATTTTAGTGGAAATTTTTCAGCACCAAAATTAGAATTCCAAGGGAGCCCAGAATTCCTATTCTGATAACAATTCAGTTGACACTGTTGATCCTAAAGAACAGAAGAAACATTTTGTGCATTTCCTGGTATCTGAAAGCTATGAAACAATTCTCATATATGCATAAAATCTTACTGTAGTTCAGAATGAAGTAAAGTAATCACATCTTTTGGCAATAAGGTTCCCACAACATAGCATTAACTGTAAAATTTATTTTGCCAGATCAGGAATGAAAGGTTGCTGGTACCTTGCTAACTTGCAAAAGTACACTTTTGGTTTTGTCTTTTGTTTACTTTGCTGTAAATTGTGCACTTTGGCCCCTCCCTGGTGATTTACTATCAGGCTTTGAGAAAATACATGAGGTCCATTTTTGACCCCCAGTTGAAAGGCAATGTACAAACATATATATACACGTGTACATAAGCACACATACATATATATATATATATAAATCAGTGTTTGTTTTTACTTTTGTTCTTATTTCCTGTAATTTTCTTTGGTTAAAAGTCTGAGCAAGGAAATTAGAGGACCGAACAAACGGATCATTCTCCAAACACTTCCATCATTACACATCACTAACTGGAAGGCTTGCATCATCCAGATCCACAAGGCCAGGATCCTGTTCCTGAGTGCCATTTTTGCTTTGGGGTTCCGAGTGGCCCTGTTCAGTCACTTTGGCAGCTGATTCTCTTGGAGCGACAGCCTGGATCTTGTAGCTCCCTGGCTTGGCCTTGGTAAAAGACTCGTGAAATCCTCGCTTCTCCAAGGCAGGGTGTTTGGCGTGAGGGATTGGGACCAGAGGGCTGTTGTGAGTGGCTGTGGAATGTGAGGTGGCTGGGGCTGGGAAGGCAGAACGGAGAGCATGGTTGTGTTCGGAAGAAGACTCGGTATGCTCCTGGAAAAGAAGAGCACGTGTCAAATCAGATCACTGACATCACGTTAAAAAGATGCTGCTTCAGATTTCACACTCAGAAAAATCAAGACAGGAAACACAAAGCAAAGCATCAGCCACAGCAGGAGGAGGCAAGTGCTTTCCCAAGGCAGTGTATTAAGTGTGAGCCTACAGCAGTATGTGACAGCAACACCCATTTCTTCATTCGAAGAAACAATCTCTCCAATCAAGCTCAGCAGCTCCTTCAACTTTATAATGTAGCCCAGCAAACTGAAGCTTCTCATTTTATTAAGACTTGAACAACCTTTTGAAGATGTGCTATCAACAGGCACTTGCATCCTAAATCCTGAAGTAGCACACATTTTCTTCCTCCCTCTTCTTGCAAGTTTATTTTTGTTTATTTTGGGGACCAAAGAGAAAGGGTAACTATTCTTAGCTATCAAGCCTACATAAAAGCTCCAAAGTTAATGGACCCAGAAAAAAAAACATCTTATTCCAACTGTCAACTTACTGTCTTGTGATAACTGTTACTATTCTGTTGGCCTTAACACACCACTTTATCAGACTAATGTTGTGGAAAGTAATTTAACATCTACTTATGGAAAGAAACAAGTTACCAGACCACCTAGGTACCATGCAGAAATCTAAGGCACAGGATCAGAGTGCACTTTTAGACATCCTAGGTGGTGGGAGCAGTAACAGAGGTAACCTGACTATAGCGAGAAAATGCTGACAAAAATGGCTGCTTAATACTGGCAGGAGAAAAGCTCTGCAGGCCTGCATGGTCAGTCTTCGGCCTGAGATCCAGGGGCATCTTTGAGCACTGCAGCTGGCATCCTGAGAAGCATGCACTCTGAAGTGTACCTCTGACAAGGGCAGAACAAAAGAACCAAGGAACAACTTATCTGAGAAAAGCTGGAACTGTTTGGGATTGGCTATATTTTTACTAGCTACTAAACATATATTTGTATCCAGGTAATACCTACAACAGCTTTTATAGCCATACCTATCCATATTTGCCTCCTTCATCATAGTATACTTCCTAGTGGTGATCTACAATGAACAGAAATCTTTAGCAAATAGCACCCCTGTGCCTGTGAGTGCTGTGGAGTCCTGCAAGCCATCACCACAGCAACCTCTATGTACCTGATTCTGCATCCTATCCATCAGTTCTGCAAGGATGCCTCACAGATCTAGAGATAGCTAAAACAGCACAGGAGGTTAAATGATACGATCAGAACAATGTGCAATGATCCACTGAATACTTCACCACGTGTATTAGGAGCTGTCGCTGCTGCCACTTCTGCAATGTAATTTTCTGTGTATTTGCACAGAAAATTTTCTGTGTTAGTGCAGGAACTATAGAAATTGGTAAACCTACGTGTGTACACAAATCAAAGCACTTCTCAAGCCCCCCATTAGTAAAAACCCATCACAGATGTGTCCAAGATGCGAATCAACATCCTGAATGAAATACTTTATTTTTTTCATAGCAGTTATTTTTAGAATGCTATGACAGTGATTCACAAATGTAATAACGGATTCTGCCAAATAATATTTATTTTTTAATATAAATTAATGCTACAGGATGAAGGAGCTGTTCATCTTTCTCTGGACTTCAATTTTGTGCTCAAATTCAGCCAATTATTTCAAATTAATTACGCTGTTGTATTTCATACCTGACTTGACAGCTCACTTTAAGAAAAACCATTTGCTTCAGATTTTATGATTCAGTATATTACTCCTGCTTTTCTTTTTAACAATAAACACAGATGAACAAACAAGACAACAATTAGGGAACTTAGGACAAGATCTCTACACAAAACTTTCTGATTATATCAGCCAAAGGATACTTGGATTTTACTACCCACACTGACTAATTTCACATTTAAAAGACTTTGCTGCTATATTACTCTTAAGGCGTACTGCTCTGAACAGCAATCATATGTTATAATGCTTCTAGGTTTGAACTAAATTTCATGCAGACACTTAGAAGCCATGCAGATCAGGCTACAGTATTATCCTTCCAATAGCTGTAGTTAAGACGTGCATTTTTTGTGTGCACGCATCTGTATTAGTTTGTGGGCAGCTGAAGTTTAATTTTGCTTTTGCACAGTTTCAAATAAATGTAAAGTAAAATGGAAATATGAACTCTCATGCAAATTAGTTTTAATACTTTCATCTCTAAATTGTTACATAATTTAGCGTGTTTTAATACGCGTTATAGTTTGAAGTACAAATAAATGCTTTTGTTACTTTTCAATTCCAATTATTTCAAAAGCAAGAAAAAACAGTGCAAACCTGTAAGTGAATGACAGAATTTACGAGTTAGTTTTCAGTAATGGTTAACAGGTAGCATTATTTTTAGTTTCTTAATAGTGCAAATCAGCCTCTAGTTCCAGCCCTCTGTTAAGAAGGCAAGTTTCCATGAGAGCCCACATACATGCTGCATTCACCAGTTCTTGATGTATACCTCTGTATACAAGGATTCGACAGCCTTCTGGCCTGCCGCATCTGGAACACAGTGCAAAGCTAAGATTAGAGTAACCTATACTTGGGGAAAGAAAGAGAGGGAAAAAGAAAAGTGATGCAGACAGTAACAGCGAGGTTGCTCAGTTAGCCCCACAAAAGGAAAAAAAAAAAAGGCATACACAAGGAAGTTATCTGCATATTTTCATACCCCCCAAAAGAAAAACGATTTATGATAGGAAGAGTTTAATTTAAAACCAGCTCTCAGCTGCAAAAATAGTTGAGGGTTTAGGCTTGAATGACAGAAACATCAATGCAAATATGCATTCAGGTGCCAGATTTAAGCTACTGGATTTCAGATTATGGGGGTGATGACATATTCAGTTTATTACAAAACATCCCACAGCCAGAAAGTGAAAAAGCATACCCTGCCGCATCCGAACTGTCAAGTATTCCATTTGTTATATCTGGACATACTTGGGGACACTGTGACACTGCAGTAACCTCGAGCACAAAGCACAGTACCTTGTGAATGCCTAATGCAGCTTCATCCATGCTTGCATTTATATCTGGCATCCACATGGCCTCACAAACACCAAGGTTTATCACAGTGCCTCAGGTCAGTAATGCTAGATGGTGTTCATACTAGGTTTCCAACAGCAAAATCTAATTCATGCGAGCAGACATTTCTTCAGAAAGTATTTTAAATGTGGATCTGTATCTGCATATACAGTGAACTACCAACAATGGGGAATGACAATCCAGTAGCAAGAGTTGCTACAAGCACATCAGGATTTTCTCATTTGAATACAAAATTAAATGATTAAAAAATGCCTCGCAGGAATTAGAAATATTTTAATTTCCTCGTAGCAGCATAGCAACAAAAGATCCAACTGAACTCAGAAGAATTGTTCCAGGTTAGCACTTGCATTACCTACGTTTTCAAGACAGTACAGTGCACGTAAAGCAACATACAGATAGGACTATGGTAAGTGCTCATTAAAAACACAGAATAGTTTATGCCAGTCTGTAGGAAATTTCATGCAAGGATGCCACATTACTATAGAACAGAATGGAAGACAGACAAAAGTAAAAACCCAGGACTTCATGTGCAGAAGTAAACAACAACTAGTTGCATTTCTCTAAGTTTCAGAGTGACATACGGAAGCTGCTGATCTTCCAGGTCCCCGTTGTGCTACAATGGCCCCAGAAATTGCTTTTATCCAACTGTGCATGTCTTCTGGACTGTCCGCCTGGATCAAACGACACGAGTCATGTTTAACAATCAGCTCTTCTTGCAGTGTGCTGACCACCTGCATTAAAACCAGAGCCTTATCCTATTTGAGTGGTCTCTTATTTAAAGCCATACAGACTTGTACTTCTTAAAGCTGCCATTTCTTAAAATTTTGCCTTGAATTTACTATTATATACATATACTTCTATAAAATAATAAGCAGTAAGTGTATAAATATATACACACACAATTTACATATTCTAGATTCAATTCTTGCTCAGTTTAAACAAATTAAACCACCTACATTAATTCTTACAGGAGATCTGCTGACCTCCCTGAGGGGACTTTGTACAATGACAACTTCTGCAGTTTTCAGTCACCTCTTTGCACTTTTATGAGGTCATTACTGAAGAGCTACAGCAAAATAAGAAGCAGTCTATGTTCAGGGTCTGCTGTAGATTTACACAGAAGAAGCCTGGGACCTATCTGGGATAAAGGAAAAGCTAAAGCTCTCTCAATTAGGTTGCATTTGATTAAACCTAGCACAGACACCATCAAGAAGCATGTGCAACATGTCAATTAATTATGCTCAGCTGTGAGACAGCTCATAACTCAGCATTTGGCTCCAAAACTAGTATCAGATGATATAGACCATACTGATCCTACAAGAGAAAGATGGAAATGATTTCCTCCTCCAGAAACAGGAGAAATAGTACTATAAGCATCACATGCCCACACAGCTAGACAACACAAGTCTTTGTGGCTTTCACTAAATAAAACATTAAAAAATAACATGGTAAAGATGCAGAGAATAACGTGCATGCAGATACATACTGCAAAAGCATTTTCAGATACAGAAACTAGATGTTTCTGTGCTCCTGTGAGTAATTTTTATCTGAGATATTGATTACTATAAATAAAAATACAGTACTTTGAAGAATAAGATTTAGTATATCGAGTAGATAGTACGGAATTTGAAGACCCAAATACCAACCAAATCACATTAGGATTTATTCCTTATTCATTGCTTTTAAACACTATCAACACTAGCTGTTATTTAGAGCATCTCTTATAGACATCTTCTGAAATATAATGTGCATTCCCTCTGAAAACCATGGTACATTTAAATACAGCTTTGTAAGCAAAAGTGAAGAAGCAGTGTCTTTTGACTATCCCAATCTCTTGGTTTCACTCAAAGTTTAAAGAAATTACCTGTACATAAAAGGTTCGAGAAGTAGTTACAATTTCAAAGAGATTGTCTCTCATCATTATGTCGCTGTAAATGAAAGAAAAGAGTTCAACAGCAAGTTCACCACAATATCTATCTCAACAGCTACAAAGGCAATTCCTTCCTTACTATATTGCCACTCAGTAGAAAGCAAACAGAAGGAGAAAGTGAATTCTCATCTCATTTCTGGTTGTTTGGCTCGAGTGCTCAAGTAAGGCAAAAGTCTAAAGACTGTAAAAGCAGAAAAGGGACTCCTAGAATTGTTGCCCCAAATCAGAGAGCACTTATGCTTCTCTGACTCGTGACTGTACGATATGCCTTTAGTCCACCCCTGTCCAATGTATTTGCATTCTACAATAGCTGCTAAACACTGAACGTTTGGAACACAACCTAGCACTCATAGTATCAGTTTTATGCATGAACTAGCTGCTGCAAATGAAGAGCATCATACATGCATAAGTGAACTGAAGCTACTGAAAGTTTCTCGATGCTTCCAACAAGCACTCTAGTCATGACAACGCAGCATACTACATCCCAGGCACCACCACTTCTCACCTTTGTTTGCATTCCTGAACTTTATGGACCTCTTTAAGTGGTATAACTCTGAGAGGTTCCTTCTCCTGGAAAAAAGGTAAAAACACCATTTTTACTAAACAAACAGCACAACTTGTGAACGTAATTCCTTGCCTGCCTTTACTGCCATGGGGAAAGACCCCACCATTTGTATGATAAACATCCCATAATCCTAACTTCAGATCAAGAACTGCAAGATTACAGTCATGTCCATCTGCATAATGGCCTGCTGTTTCAAGAATGAATTGTATGTGAGAACAAAGTTAATGTAAGATATTAAAACAAAATTGAGGTGATTACAGAATATACCCCATTGTTATTCTTCAGTGCCATACTGACAGAATCCTAAAAAGAAGACTGAAATCTGGGTTCACAGTAACTCTAATCATCTTTTTTTCTTCTTCCCAATCATGAAAAGTTATTATAAGAAAGTGCCAGAAGTTTCAAGAGTAGAATGCCACATTTCTCAAATATAAGTGCATTCGGGATTTGCTTGGAAGTATCACTGGTAAGAAACAATCAGAATCTTACCAGTTCAGACTTAAAATATCCTATTGTGTTTTCATCCAACTGAAAGTATCTTCTTTTCCAGTTCTTCATCTGCAAAAAGAAAATAACTTCACATATTATAATGCATACACAATAATATATATATTCTGCAAGAGCACCTGTTAGCAGGGGAGAGTATTGATAAAATTTCATAATAGAAAATACGAGCTTCTAGATTTTTTTTTTTGAGCAACAAACTGCACTTAAAATTGTAACAGACCTGTAAGAAATGTTAGAAGACGAAGTTAAATGCTTCTAGTTAATTTTTAGTGGAAAATGAAATACTACAAGAAGCTTCATAATCCAAGACAAAATGAGTCTGAGAACTCACAGTATGTATCTTGCCTAATCTGAATAGTTTATTTACTTTCAGACAACTTAGCAAGGCTTCACACAAATAATTCCACTTGTATTAATCAGTCTGACAAGTGGTACAATTCTTCCTCTGAACTACACTAAAATTAGTGATTTCTAAACACCTCAGTGATTTAAAAAACAGATTTCTAATTCAGATGCTTCTAGAAAACAAAATAAGGATCTTAACACAACTGCAGTAGAGAGGAATTTTCAATTGAGTGCACTACCCATAATGTGAAAATCTATACACAAACAAGTTTTCCTCTCCTAAACATCAACATTCAAGACCATGAACACAACAAACAAATTATACTTCACAGGAAGATATTGTTTAGCTTTAATCATCCTTAATACTGGCAGTAATGCTATAATTGCTGATAATTAGCCTTTTTTTCCTTTCCATCTGTCTATTTGGGAAGTAGAACTATCACGTAGGGACCTCTGTTCTGGACTAAGGAAATAAACCGATTTCAAATGCTCACCACTGCTCCTTGCTTTACACAGTAGCCAGCTTTGATAATAGCACTATCTGGGGGATGTTTAGCAGTAAAATAAGGAAGGTGACTTTGTGATCGTTTCAGGTAACTCCTATCACCCCCTTCACTGCACTCGTTGACTTCTTCTTTCTAGAAAAGTGAAAAAAAAAGAAAGAGAAAAGGTTCAGAATATTTTCATTCTTTTTTTCTAATGGTCAACCTATACTGTCACACTAAAAGCAGGGTCTGGGCAAAGACAGAAGAAAACACCTTTGCTGTTTAAATATTTTTATTGTTGCCCTACTAACTCCTAATGATCCTGTGTAGATTCCCCCCCTCACTCCCCTCCCTGTGTTATTGAACATCAAGGTGATGTCTTCATGTAAGACTAACTCTTAAGTCTCAGTCAAGAGGAAATGGTTATTTCAGAACCTAATATTTCCTAGGAAAAATTAGGACTATTTCTCCAGGAATCCCTTACCTCCTATTTTTACTGAACTTCACTTGCTGTCTCACATGTTAATTTCCTGAGGCTCTTCTGCAATAGGTCAATCTGCTGCCACCCTTACTACCTCTAACAGCACAGATTAATCAGCTGACAATCAACTCCTTTCAATCCACTTTCTTTTTTCTGAAGATGACAGAACTTTGGCATTATTAACCCCAAAAACTCATTTCAGACACATAAAAAAAATAATACTCCACATTATTTAGGGGTCTTACCTGGGTAGGTGTAATGATAGGAACACCACCAACAATTTCTGTCCTGTAAGACACTTGCTTCTTTCCACCTGGGTTTTCAGCTTGACGGTTTGCATTATCCATTTGACACAGAGGATCAGACTGCTTTGGTACCTTCAAATTGAAACATGTTCATACGAAGATATATGGAAAAAAAAAAAAAAAAAAACAGCCCTATGAATTACTTTCAGTTTGCCATCAGCAGGAGTTAAGCAACGTTTCCTAACTGTACAACACTACAAATAGCTTGTGAAAATAAGTTGCAATGGCTATGCTTTAGTCCTCAGAAGAAGACTAATGCCAATTAAGATGGCACCACATGGACTGAAACCCAAAAATCAATTCCAAGCTTTGCCATAATTGCTAGACTCTATCTTCTAGAAGGATATCTAGTTTGCAGAACTGGCTCTTTATTTCCCACTACCTTTCAGATTTCCTAAAATCTGTAATGAGTGCTGAATGGAGACTCCTCACTGACCACAGAGCTTACACCCAAGAATACTAACTAGCAACCAGCCAGGTACTTATACAGCTCAGCCAAACTCCTTCAGGAAGAAGGGACACCTACATTTTCTCTTTACACTGAGTTTCCGTGCAAGTCTCTGGTACATTCAAAACTTTAAATTGAATGGATCTAGACAAGAACACCAGCTACTTTATAATCTGCTGTGATTCTAGTCTGTTATACCCAGGATTGCAAATCTTACAAACAAAAGAATTATACAATGGGTTAGGTTGGAGGGGACCGTAGAGATCACCTAGTTTCAACCTGCACAGAAACATGAACAGTCCTGAGAGCACAAGTGTCAGCCTCGGACAGCTTCCCCCTGATTCTCCTCATGGAAAACAGAAAACCAAAAAACCTTCTGACTCTGGTTTTATTTATTATTAGAAGTGAAGTTTTCGTAATTCCAAAGAAATGTCTACATTAGAACAGTTCGAACAACTCATAGAAACATCACATCCCTAGATAATCCCCCAAAATAAGAAAGTCACTGACAAAGAAAGCTGTTCAGTATAGCCTTTCTTGTAAGGGTATGCTCTTAAAACAGTTCATATCATCACTTCCCCAAAAATGGACAGAAACAAAACCATAACTTCTGTTTCTCAACAGACTGAGGTAATCCACAGATGTTTTCCATGATGTGATAACCAGCTGCCCTGCTACAAACCAGGAGAGTAATTTATCAGTTTTAAGAACAAAGTTGATGGCTCCAATACTTCTTTGAAGAGATATTACTTGAAATCAGGTAAGAGCCTCTGTAACATGGCATCACGTGTTTGTTCATTATTTCAATAATAATTTAAGAATTATAAAACTTTTGACATCAGGTAAATGGATGTGTGCATTTCATTGCCTGCAAGTATCTTCAGGATATTTCAATTAATGACACGCATATGTTAATTTAAAACCATTATTAGAGACTATTACGTGTTTTATTAAACTCACATGCCTTTTTGCTTTGGGAATTGGACAAAAAAATGTAAGTAAAATGAACCGAAGTTTAGGAGGGAGCTCTGTCTGGTTCCTTCAAGTCTTGGAGATCAGCCAACACTTGTTTATAGAGATAAAATGAATACTCCAGTGTAAGAGCCAGAGACATAAAACACACTGACAAAGTTGACATTTGAAAACAGTGCTACACAGCAATGAAACCACTTACTGTGATTTTGGTAGCTTTGTTCAGAACGTTTACCCATTCTACCAGGTCTTGCTGATCATTGGCTTGTAGAAAATACTTTCTCATCCCTGCATTCATAACTGTTAAAAAGCATTATGAAAAGTTAACAATACAGAAATAATCCTTGGCAATCAATTCATTAATGTGATGTAATCACAGATTTTTAATTACTTCTGGAAAAACCAATATTTATCTCTAAGAACACGATGGCCAGGAACGAACATCTCTAAAAGAGTCAGAATAGAAAACTTCTATTTTATTTTAGTAACTTGACAAAAAAAACCCAGAACTTCAGTAATTCTGTATTTCATCCCATGAACACCAAGCAGACTTTTATCCAAAAAGGACAAACATCCTTCTTTCCAAGTCAAAGTGAAAAGCCATTACTAGGGACCTCACAAATTAAGAGTTTATACTGAAAGAGCATTAAGATAACCTCCAACTAAAGCATTCCCAAAACTGGGAGGCATTTGCTGCTTTACCTCTAACACCACAGTTCATCACTAACACACACGCTAGGAACAGATACTTTTACATTACCTTCACCACCTCTCCACAATGTGGATGGCTTAAAGCAAATAATATTGGATTCAAATATTAACTCAAAATGCAGAACTGCAGAATGAATCAACAGGTACAATTCACTCCCCATTTAAAAGAACGGCAGTAACAACTTCTTTTTCCTCTCTTAAAAGTTTCAAAGATGCCTTAATAAGCCAAGAATATTACGAGTTGTAAGTCAGCATCTTGGACAATTATGGCTTCTTAGAGCTGGCCCACCATTAAATGCAACTTTACTGGTGATGAGGATAAACATCTCTGCGTGTCGATATGGAGAGGTATCTGTAGATGGCACTGAACTGACATATGAGGTACAGAATCCCTGCAGCTTTACATGCAGGGTGATTACCAAGTGTTTCATTAGTACAGACACCTCAGAGAAACCCAGTGCAAAGTAGGCAACTTCCTCTAGGGAGGAAATGATAGGCTGTGTGTTAGCCTTGTGTGGATCTGCACAAAGCCCAGCAAAGCTGCCTCCTCTGGGCCTGTGTGACACTACCCATGGAAAAGGTGCCACCTAACTGCCAAAAGCCCTGCAGGCACTGTCAGCACCATCAACTGAGTTAAAGTTCTTATGAGCATGCAGCCATAAAGAAAGGTTACTTATGGGCAGACTATTGGTCAACAACCATCTTTACGTATCGTTCTGTGAGTGCCAACTGCTTGCTATGAAATTCTGGAATCATACTAAGTTCTGGACAAGTGACTTACTTGTAAGAAAAAGTTAAAAAACAGAAAAAGTAAGATCTTTTGAGCCACCAAAGCTTTACCCAAGTTTAAACAAGCTTAAGCATCAAGAAACCTAGAAGGTACCCCAAGCAAACTATTTCCTTCACTGAAGCACCATAGGCAGAAACTAAACCTAAGAGCATTGGCAAGAATTACGGTGTTTTAATATCAATTAAGTGAACTCCTTTATGAGCAATATAGATTAAAATAGCTAAATGACTTACAACATGCCTGTCAGCTACGCAGGCATCTCTGAAAACAGACATCATTTTTAATTATCTCATTACTGTCTCAAGAACTTCAAATATCTGAAGAAACACCTCTTACCTACTCCTCCTTAAGCTGAAATACAAGAAAGCCATAAAAACACAGTATGAAGAAAGCAGCATCACACCCATATTAAAGAGGAAATGGTGAACACAAGCTATTTCTAAAAAAAAAAAAGAAACCACTACCAGCTGTATCTAGTAATAGAATTGCAGAACATATCTTTGTTTCAAGTTTCTGAAGAACTTAACTTGGCATGCATGCTGCACACAAGAACTTACCAAAACAGAACTCTGCCTTTGGCCTTAGCTTTGTTGCATCGCTAACCTAGTAGGAAAATTAACATTTTAAGTATCACTGAGTATACAAAATACACATCAAACATCACCACATTCCCTTGTAAATGGCTGAATTTGAAGATCAGCAACATAGCATATGCTGCAAATATTGTTACATTCACAATGATGCACAGACAAAAGGAAAAACATGCAAAATTCAGTTTAAGGTGTACATCCCACATTACAAAGACAGCTTATGCCATATGTTCCTATTCCTTAAACTTTAGGATTCATTACCTTTCTAAAGAAGCAGACAAAACACTGAAGTTGCCAAATGGAATGCTTCTATTTGCACTTTTAACTCCTGCATCTCAATGCAACTCAAAATTTAAGAGTTTTAAATTTGTTTTATTCAATAGCCTAATTACCAGCACAACACTACTGTCACTGCAAAGGCACTGGTGAGCACCACTGCACCCACTACAAGTGAGATAGAAGACTGCAGCTTTTTGTGAGGTTTCACTCAAAGAAGTAGAAAGGTAAAAAATAGGAAGGAGACAGGCACATCTCTACAGTCATTTCTGTACTCATGATACAACTAGCCACACTGATATCTCTTACAAGAATAAAAAAAAAATAGGTGATAAGATGAAGTATGAGAACAAAAGGAAAAAGTTATATGCAAAGAAAGGTTGAGAAAAGAGCAGAAAGACAAAAGGGCAAGTATTTTTTTTCCACTTATTTGTTAATGCAATATCCACTGTGAGTTAAAGCACAGAGACTCTCTGTTCTCCTGTGCAAGCAAATGACGTTAAAGAATTAAGTATTTTCTAGAAATGTCACTCTTCTGTCCGCTGGCAATTGTTACTGCAAACTATCGCACCCAGTGACTTATCTCCCACCTCATACACTACCTAAGAGGCATTTAAAATTGTCTGGAGTTGAGGTGCTTTTGTCACTAGGCAGTTAACACCAATATTTAGCAGCAAGTGTCTTACATATTATCTTACCTTTGAAATATAGGTAAGTTTAATGACTCCAACAGGCGGAGACCCAGAGGGAAGATTCTGAAACAAATCAGTGTTACAAAGTGAAACTAAATTATTCTCACTTCACGTCCGTTGTTTATGGATAAAAGGCGAATAATTCAATTCCACAACCAAAGAGAAAATCGTACATGTTTTTATAGACAATACACAATGTACACTTCCAACAGGATCTAAACTACTTGTTTATTACACACACATCTGGTAATAAACTAAAAACAGAAAGACTGCTAGAAACAATACAAGCAGTAATTGTTTCAGAGGATTATGTATTTTACTAGAGGAAGAAGGATTCTTGCAGGTCTGCATCCAGGAAATCCGGAAAGAAAACTTTTTCCTTAACAGATGTTGGCATCTTCTGTATTTTGATCAGGGCAGGCGGAAGGGACAAGAAGTGACATTCAGCTATTATTTCAGATGCATCAAAGGCTACCTCATGTGTTTTCTAAAACATACTGAAAATTTGTAGTTTTATCTTCTTTTTTCTTCTTTTTTAAAGTTTCCAGGCACGTAAAACTAATAATAAAGCACTTTTTCCTAATGTAAACTTGTTAAAAAGCTGAAATAAGTCAAAATAGATAGATAGCAAAGAGCATCTCACCTGGGGGTTATCCATGTACCAGACCAGACTGTCTTCTCTCGTGTCCAGAATGAAGTACCGCCGCAGAAACTTCCCGCTATTCTCATTTTCCTCAATGTCTAGGAAACCACAAATGCGATTCTGACGATCCACATAAGGCATTTCTGACCCAGAACATCACACTGCAAAACAAGAATTAGAGAAGTAAAGCAAAGCTCCTCGTATCTGACTTTAAGAACATTCTGTGCCCACTCAGTGTTGTTAGAGAAGGTTCTACCCGTACCCAAAAGAGATTTCTACAGAAGAATAAGTGAAGTGCAGCAGTTTCCTCCCACTGCCACTGAATTTTCAGATGGCTCATTCTTACTTCCTTGAAGCACATAGTCAGGATGCCTAAGCAGTAAGCAGAAGTGCTTGTTTTTACAACATCACTAAAGAATACACAAAACTGAGATAACGTTCAGTTCATGCTTCTGCCTTAGACACAGCCCTTCATGATCAAGAAAGGATCTTTGTCAGCAGCACCACCACCCAACATGGGTTTTCTTCTCATATTTTGGTCAAGCAAGATCAACAAAAAGGCTTTTGGAAACGCTGATCACATATTTTCTTCATTCTTAAAGAGAGAACCTTCAAGGTTGATGATGGTACAAACAGACAACTCTTCATCCTCATACACCAAAGAGTAAAAGCAGAAATGTGAACACATTTCCTAATCTCTAAGCATAAGCCTCAACCCCCACACCCAGGGTTTTGGTTTGCTGATTTAATGAATCTGTACTACCGACCACCCATTCCTACTGTGCCTGCTTCAGCTTTTAGGACTCCATTTTTTCTGTTTTTGCCTTCTCTTAAAGGACAGTCACTTTATCTTACAAGCCAGCCCCTAAGACCAGAAGGAAATTCCCACACTAAAAAAAATAAAAAGTCAACTTAGATAATGAAATTGGGTTGGATCTGCACTAGATCAGGACCAAAACAATTCAGCCTTCTTTCCATTCTGCTAAAACCAAAACACAACACACATCAAAAACATTTAGTTGAGGCATAAAAGGTTTAAGCACCTCAGACTTTCTAAGACCTCTCAGCTTTCACTGTGTAATTTGAAAGTTTAATATTTATTAAAATTGTATTCCATTTCCTTGCTTAAAATTACTTGATTTAAATAGATATATCTGCACACAACGAGGCAGACACCCGATAACCATCTGTGTCTAGATACTCACACACCACAGTAGAACACAAGACACCGGTACGTACATTTTGAAGTGCTCATGTTTGGCAATCAGATGTAGACATAAACATGTACTTATTTCTGGGTATCAGATGCACAAACACGCAGACATAAGCCTGCATTTACAACTGCCCCTTTATACCACTAGTTAGAATTTGAATAGCATTCAAATTTTGCACCAACCACCGAGAAATAATTACTTTTTGTTGTACACTGAACAAGAGGAGTTTCAGTTAAGCAGTTCTAAGGCAATTTACTCCACCTGTGAGGTTACCAACACCACATGAACCTCCTGGTGCCCATTCGAGTCTGAAATGCTGCCACCGGGGACCAGAGCACAACTCCATTCAGCAGCAGTTGCAAAAAGCTGAAAAGACTGTAATATCAGAGATAACAGACTATTAAAAAAAATAAATCTAGTTGTTCTCGTTACTTTTTAAACTGTTTAATAATAAAGTTCACACTCCTGCTGGAGATGCAAGATATACTCTCTACATAGTGGCAAGAACATTACTTGGGTATAAGCCTGCACTGAGTACCTGACCAATAGGTTCTTTTCACCTTTAAAAGGCAAAGGAGTGCCCACATTTAAGGTATGCAATGGTGGTTTAAACTTCAGAGACACGGGTTCGATCTCCAATAAAGTAACAAGATATCCTAAAGGTGAATAAATTCTCTCACCATGTCCTTGCAATGTAAGCAGCACAGATCTCAGACAAACTCTCTAACACAGTTCTGCCTGTAACCAAGTGTGAAAGCAGACACTTGGGCACTCCCAAAACTGTCCTAACAGTAACCTCTCTGGCTCTAGGGATCTCTTTACACTGGAGTAACATCTTCTCACTGTGAACCTTACACGAACAGCTATAGATGGGGTAAGCCTTATGGTGGCTGTTCTCTAAATTACATTTCTGCACTGGCAGAACTTGGCATCACAGAGTTTTAATTTAATTAGATTTAAAACTTGTCGTTTACCACTATTCTCCTAAATAGTGCCAGGCGGTCCCTCAACAAAACACACAGCGCTTCTGGGACACAAGTCCTGCTTAACATCAAGTGCTGAAGCCCAGAAAAGCAGATGAAAAGTAAATATCAGTGGGCGGTTTCCTGCTGGAGTAGGCAGAAGCTGCACTCTCCAGATGTGAAGAAAATGAAACAAGGAAAACCTGGTTTTGAAATAAGAAACAAACTGATTGAGAACTATGGAATAAAACCAATGAAGACTCAAAGCATCTCTCCCCTGTAGGGATATCTAAGCTTAAAAAAAAATCCAAGAAAAAAAGCAGAAGTGAGAGGAAGGTGCTGAAAACGCTCCATTGCATGCACACAACCAGCTGGAGTTGAACTGCAATACTTTATTCCAGGACAACAGACAAAATTCAGCAGCTCTCACATTTATCTGCGATACAGATTTTCTATTTTAAAGGGCAACCAGCTAATGTCTATCCTACACAACAGTATTTGCAGTCCTGATGACAACAGAAGATAACTGTTACAATTAACTCCCAGTTTCAGTCGTATAACCGATGTTTGCTTCAGATTAGCTCAAAATTCTTCATAGGATTACTGACACCTACCACGTGCTAAAAACAACCTTAAGCTTTGTTATAAAATTGAAATCCAATGTAAAATCATGCAGTCATCCTCCAGCTGCAGAGCTCCACTTCCATCCTATTACATCCTGGCAAGAATCCACCGTCAATTAATACCAATTCTATTCAGCTTTCATTAACAAACCATAATTTGATAATACACGTAACAATCAATTTAGGCCTTTCTTTCCGTTACAGAGCAGCTGAACACATGACAAAACTCTACTGCAGCACCCTGCCTTGCAGCTCCAGGCAGACAGTGAAGCAACAAAGGCAGAAGTACTGCGTTAGTAATATCGCTGATGTCTGTACCTCAGTGTGGAAATCAAGCTGGAGGACCAACCCAGCAATTCTCCAGAACTTCAGCTTAAAACTGCTCTTCATAACAGGATGAACGTATGTAACAGATACCATTTACTGTTTGTGAAATTATTGCAGGGGAGCCTTACATTCTGCAGTCTAAGATTATGAATGTTTCACAGCTCTTGATGCCGTGCACACAATTATTTTCTGCAGCTTTACTCGAAGCACAGAGCAGAGGAAGGCAACACAGCAAGTCTTCAAAGCTAATACTGTAACAAGACTACAAATGCTTGGAGAGCAAAACCTGAAGGTGTCAACCCTGTAGCAGATTACATACTACTTCTTTTGCCATCCCTTCCTCCCTGGAGTGGGGCCATGGGTCAGTACATAGTGGTGGCCCATTTTCCCCTGGTTCCTTCACCATAATTGACCAGGAGCTAAAACTGCTGCCAGTACCTATTTTGTGGTGCACTTTGACATTCATAAGGAAAAACTCAGAAAAGGCAGCTCTTTCAGCCTCTCACTGGGAGGGCCATGTTATAACCTAAACAGGACGTCTTGCTTATTTCTGTAGCCTTACATCCCTTTTTTCAGCAGCAGAGTACTAATTTAAGAAGGTACGTACCTCAGCCCAACTTCTCTTGGATTTCCCCTCTCACCACTCTCTTCCTCTGTGTACCAACACTCCTCAATATTTATATCTCAGCCAAAGGCTGCCTGGCCTCCAGGGCAGCTCAAACTAAAAGTTACTGAGCTCCTTGTCCCAGCCTGCAGCCGTGCTGCTCAGTTACATGACCACAACCCCAAGCACTCCAGCACCTTACCCCCACCAGCTGCAACAGCCCTTTCAAACTCTCCTACAGTGTTTGCTGGTTTTAGTTTCACACCAGCACCTGCTGAGCTCACCTCCTTTACAGTTCGATGGCTTCCTCCACCTTTTCAAGTCCAAATTCGCTGTAAGACAAAGAAAGCAGCATGCAAAGTAATATTTCAATTACTTCAATTCCATCGAGGATGAGGAAGGGGATGGGGGTTCCAGCAGTTGTCTGTTTTTCCTGCAACTCCAGGAACAGCTCAATCACTGACAGCTCTTTGCTTTTGCCTCAGCAATTACTACCAGCTTCCTGCTGTAAATCAGCAGCTCATCAGTTGGTCATCACTCAGTGATCATTTACTGACTTCCACGGATAAGGGATGAGTTCAGATTGTCACATGTATATCCTGCAAAACACAGCAATGGAAGTTTTCCTTCTTACATGCACAGAGGATGATAAAGAGGAGAAAACCCTGTGACAATCAGCTCTGAAGAGCTTCTGAAAACAAGGCATGTAATCTTCCAGTACAGTTGTTCATACTTTTGATTTTCCATCCTTTGAAATGTTTTCCAGCAGGAAAGCAGAATGGTGTGTTTATTACATAAGCCCAGCAACAACTTCTCTCTCATCTCTCACAGAGCCTTTATAGTTTTCTTAGAAGTACCCAAAACATAACAGAAAAACAAAACAAAACCCCTAGGAGCTAGAGAGACAGATGAACTGGGGACTATTTCAGTGATAATTTAGGACTGACTGTTCCAAAATGAGATGCTAAGCTTCTCTATTTCCCAAAGATCCATCACTGCTTCTGTTCCATTTCTGTCCCAGACGGTGCAGCAAACTGAGTGCTTCTGTTAAACCGATGACATGATTGATCTGCTGGAAGCTTAAGAAGCTATTAGCAGTGTTCTGCAGATGAGAACTGGAAGCTCCAGGATATGCTGATCCCTACATTTGGATTCCTTCTCTAAAGCGATCAAAAAGAAGGAAAAAGCAGCTGCACCAGGCTGGTATTCATCTGCAGAATTCTTTGATACATGAAGCAACGCAAAAAAAATTAAAAATTAAAAAAGAAAATCAGACAAGTATCAGAAGCCTCTTATCTCTGATTAAGCTGAGGCATGTATAACAATACAGCCCTCCCCTAGCATCTAACCCACCTTCCAACCAAGCCACAATATAGAAGCAGCATTACTTGCACTGATGAATCACCTCTGAAAAACAGCAATCTTATCTCACACTTAAGCCTTAGTCAGTCATCACCATCTTTGGAAGACAACAGATCTGATGTGTTCTAAGACCTGTTAAATCGCAGTAAACCAACCATTCTCTCCTCTCCTTACCTCAATAAGACAAATGCCTGTTGTTGTATTCCATATTAGCTACAACTTCAATGCTACAACACTAACCCTATGTACCTTAACGCCCACATATGACAGATGTTCATTTCAGTAGAAATACATCAAAGTATACAGTGTGATGGATCTCTTTCAGTACAGACTGAATCCAGTAGAGTTCCCAGCACCCCTGAGACCCCTGGTATTACAATAAGCCAGTGTGACACATGGCAGTAATGTCACCAGCCTCCAGGTGAAACCTCCTGTATGCTTTAAGGAAAGATCAGAGCTGAAGGAAAAGGTTCTGATCTTTCTTGAGTCTCTCAGCTATTATTTACAACACTGACAACTAACTAACCATCCACTTTGTAAGGCTTTGTGTAGGTCAGAAGGCTGAAGGTCTCCTCCAGGGCCAAGCTTACTTACCACATCCCATTAGCATCACTCGAGGATTCACAGTGGTGAGGAGCTCTACGCTAACAGCAAATTTAATGAGAGCTCTTCAGTGAAAACAAGGCTTTGTCTCTGCCTCATATAAGCTAAGTCAATATTCCTTTACAGAATGCGTGCCAGATCTCCAACTGTCAAACGGCAAGGTTTTCAGGTCACTGTCTTCCTTTTCCTCTCTTTTTCCCTTATCAAATTAAAGCCGTCCCATTCGCAATAAGAAAGAAGCAAGCTGTGAGCCTACTAAACATCCCTGCTCACCCACTGTACGTGCCATGTCACAAATACGAGCTTACAGTGCGGCTGCTGGCCTGCGTTGGCACCGGTGTTCCTCACAGCATGAATTACAAAGCATGCAAAGAATAACTACACTCCACCTACAGAGTAATCCTAATAGTACCAGGAAGCCATTGGGCTCCTGGTATTCTGCAGGATTGCCCTATGACCTACACACAGCAGGATGGAAATACACTGGGGGAATCATAAATCCTGTGTATGTGCAACAACGTGCCTGGAAATGCTGAACTTACCACGAACAGGCAACAGGCTGGTTTAAAACTTCACCACAGCCTTCCCCCAAGGAGGGAGTAGATGGATCTCTCACAAAGCAACGCTGCTCCTTCACTCTTCCCTCCACAATAAAAGAAAAAAAATCAGAGTGACAAGACAAACAGAAAGATGGTATAAATGAAGAAGTGAACTTCCTTTAAGGAGTGGGGAAGGTTAACGAACTAAAAACAAACCTAAAGCTGTGAATAAGCAAGAGTCTTCCAGCTACAGAAATTAATTTGCCAGAGGAACTATCAGTACAGCATCATCCACCCATCACAAACTTCCCTAAAGAGTTAACCAATAACTGAACACCATCCTTTGAAGTGCAGTGCTAAGAGGACTGCTCCCTCTCACATCAAACCTGGCATGTAACTGTTCTAGTACTTAACAGAAGAACGCCTAATTAAATCTCCAGTCTGAACAAGTTCAAATATTTTATTGGACAAGGGATGTAAATGTGATGGGGACCAAAGCACTCAAGAAGAACATACACATCAAAATAACTGCATATTAAACTGATGAATTTATCACATCTCTGTCAGTGCAGACTGCTCCTGGGGGCGTAGGCTCTCCATAATAAGAACTCATGTTTGCACAGCTTGATAACTGCTGTCTAGTCTGCACTTTCAGTTTACAACAGGGACAATTCCATCTTAAACTTCCAGCAGAAGAACTTTAAACCTGAAACACGACTAGCTCAGAACAGTGGTGTGGTGGAAAAGCTGATCGGTTCCCATCTTCACCTGAAAAGCCATAGAATCAAAAGGAATTTAGGACATCCTATGGTGCCAGCAATAACTAATAAAACTGATAGCTAAACCATTCAGATGTGATGCTTACCTAGAATTAATGGCATTTTCTAAATGCAACAAGAGTTGACAGTGGAACACAGCTTTGCTATCGCTCCTTGTGCGGCAGGACCACAACAGAAAGATCTGGCTCATTCAGGTTTTTAAGCACCGCTTCATACTTTCGTTTTTAATTAAAAAGCAACGCAGCGCTCCTCCAGCTTTAAACAACCTGCTTTCTACCTTCAGCTGACCCCAAAGGTTTCCTGATGGAACTCCGTTTTTCCCTCTTGACTGTCAGCAGGGAGCTCACCCACCCTCCGACTCCCAGCATAAGGAACCCATGCACACTGTGCCTGAGCACCTCAAAGCCTACCTGCCATACCTTGTAACACCTGGTGATGCACCGAGCTCCGCAGCTCCAGCTGAACGCAGAGGGACAGAGCAGCAGCTTGTCCCAGGCCACACAGAGAGCTTTTGGCAATGCACAGAGCTCAACCTGTTTCCCAAGTCTCGGCGCAGCAGACTCACCATTGAACCACCTTTCTTCTACATAAAACACCTGAAACTATTCAGATTTTCAAGGCAAAGGCATATGTTCAAACCTGAAAACTTTCAACTGTTGAATGCCACAAATGTCGACCAGTCCTGCAACTCCCTACTCATGCAGATAACATCTGTTAAAGGTAAGTGGCTCATACAGTTCTGCACCAGAAAGCTTAATAAGTTCCTTCTCCAAGATTAAAGAAACACCTACACATTCTAGATGTTTCTGCAAGCCCCTGGAGGGAGAAAATGCTGCTCAGTGCTCAGACAATGAACCAAGCTTCCTTCCTCAGCACCAACAAAACCCTGCTACTTTACCTAGAACTAACAGGAAGGTGTTATTTATAAAACTGAGCCATACACAAATACATATCTAAGTGTTTCAAAATTAGACTAGTGCATATAAGGCAACGACCTTTGACTTACAGATGTACAAAGTCCTAATAACAGAGAGCAGTATAAGAGTAGAGTCCTTTTTCTAAGTAGTTCAGACATATCTCTAATTTCAGTTGTTTTGTGAATTAACATACGTAACTTCAAAACCTGAACTGGAACAACACTCGTTTCTCCAACCTCTTCAGCATGCTTCTTTTTTTTCTTTTTAAAGAGAATATACATTATTTTTAAGTCAGGTAAACTCACTGGGATTTTGATGTTTCTGTTTAAGTGGTTTTATAAAGCACTGAGAGCAGTATGTCCCGTCACGTCTCGATGCATTTAGACTCAACCAAACCAAAGAACAGACACAGTTTTATCTCTTGTTCTGATCTACTTACTCCACATTTTAAAAATGCCGTACGCTAAATCCACTTTCCCAAATTCACCCACCTTGGTACTGAAGCAAATTACTACCCTCTATTTTCACGCAGCTGTACAACTGCACAAAGGTTTACTTGGCTCCAAATCCCATGAGCATTTTTGTTTTCCATTGCTCCTGACTATCAGGAGAAAACAATTTTTGCAAGAAGCATGCATTCTCTTGTACCAAAAGCCATTGTTCAGACCAGCACTGACACAGAGGTGGTTACAGCGGAGCACACAGCACCACACATTAGGGAACTTCACACTTCTAACACGTTCTCACTTACCCATGCTTCAAGGCTTGCTGCATTTTGAAGTGACTTCATTTACCGTGATAGGTGTCAGCTCAAATAACCAGGGCCATTTAGTAATAAAGACACTGATGGAATTCTAAATCTACTAAAATAGATTAAGAATTTTGCAGGCCTGGCATTTTGGACTCTGTCCAGCCGTGCACTGGAGGCTGTATTGCAGGCAGAGATCAGGCCATATTTTAGTAATGTCCTGAAGTTTTTTTCTAATCTCCTACAGTCAATAAAAATGGACTTTTGTACTTCCTCTCTGCTACATTAACACTGTGACATGCAGTCAGCCTTTATTATTCCTGCTGATATAACTTCCTTGTCTTCAGAACCAAACTATTTGGAAAAATCAAGGCCTTTTCTTGCATTCAGGTTTTTTTTCCTTCATATACACATCTCCGTACCCACGATGTGCATCTTAACTCTATCATTCAGTCACTGCCCCTAAAGAAGGACAAATACAGGGGAGAGGAGATGGAAAGGGAAGAAAGCCACTAAGGTGCTTCTTATTTTCCGTACACACTACTTCTTTTGTCCTCTCTCAAGTTTATATGTAAGCATCTCTTCTTCCATAATACTTAAATGCTGTAGTATATCCCATTAGTTACCTACTGCACATCTTTCCCTTGATTTCCATCTTCGAAATGCACACAATGAAGCTGAAGCCAGCTGCAGTTATGTAACAGAAACAGTTTAAGAAAACAGATTTCATTTGTATATTTTAATACCTCAGAACTGACTTTTCCTACAGTAACAAAACTGCAGCGCTGAGTGACTGCAGACAACACATTCACAACAAGTTTTACTTTTTTTGATCCAAAGCTGCCTCTGGCAGCCCACTACTCAGTGATATCGTGTCAAGTATTAGCTGTTCGAATGCACAGAACCCACTATAATCCCTTGAATTATTGCTTTCTGCAGCATCAGGGCTTATTTACCCCTGAATTGGTGGCTCTCTTTCAAATACTGACAAGGCTAACAATCCCCTCACTAAGAGAGGCTCCAGCCCACCCCCTAACGCTTAAGGATGTGACAAACAGGAAAACAGAACTTCCACACTTCTCCGCTTTAGGAACCTGACAGTGTCATGCACACTGTTACTTGTGTGAATCCATCGACTTGTAAAAATAATAACCAGGAGACAAAACTGCAGGAACCTAAAAGGCAAATCCACTGTTCCAAACCCGCTGTTAATGCAGTGATTTCCTCTCAATTCATCCAACGTGGTACTTCATTAGAAGTAATGACTAAGCTCAGAGAAAGAATTCTTCTCATAGATGAAAAGATTCCTGCATTTACCTGAAAGGTACACTGTAACTCACTTGTGAAACAAACTGACACAAGCCTTCATTATACTTCGTAACTACTTTTACAACAAAGTATTAAAAAAAATCCTGAAAAATGCAGTCTATTTTTCTTAAGATAGCCAAGAGTACCTTGTTACGCAGCATCCAGTCAGAGATGCCCCCACACAGCTCTATCTCAGTAAAGAACAGGTTCATGCTGTATCATAATGAACACAGTCAAAAGTAGAAAAAGGAAGTGGATAAAGGAAAAAAAAAAAAGACAAAAACCCATTTGGGATTCAACAATGCAAAGCTATTCTGACACCTCACAGGGGCAAACTGCGTGATCAAACGTGGTTCTGTCTTCCAGGGTCACATATGGGATAGGGTAAAGGGGAAGAGAACAGCACATGCACCTTTGCAGACACAACGGCCCTTTCTTGGTATAGTAACGGTATGTCAGAAGGCAACAAAAAGCTTATGGCATCCAGCAATCTGGACTCCACGTGCATCTTTGCATATGTGGCTGGTAACCTGTGTGAAAGCACAATGCCTTTGTAAAGTGAAGCACGAAGAAATCTAGGTCATAACAACCTGAACAAAAAACGTTATTCTCATTCTCAGCCTTACTCAGACAAATGAGAGTACTTTCTACCTAACGATCAGCCTAATAAGTTGTATAACTGAACTCTTCCCTATTTGAGAATAAAGTATTTCTTGTCAGCACATTGTTAATCTCCCCCAACGAACCACGAGGATTAAGACAGAAGACTTCTTAAAAACAGGCCTCAAAATAACAGCCTGCTCCCCAAAGACAAAACGCCGTTCTCTTGTAGTCACTTGGCAAGCATTTTATGCAGTAGCACAACGCCTTTGGTGAACGTTATGCGTTAATTACTCCCAAGGCAACTGCAGAACTTAAGACTTCAGTTAATAACACACGTTTAGAGTGGTTCCTGAGCTGTACACTGCAAATGTGACAAAGGCAAAGCTTAACGCTCATTCACAGGCAAGTTACCCGTTCAGAGACGCTCTGGTTCGAGGAAGAAGAGGCTCAGGTGGCTGAGCAGCTCGTTGCTAACCTGCAGCTCCCTCCAACAGCCCGTGTGCAGCCCTCAGCATGAGGGCTGGGGGCTGCCACAGCCACCGCAGCTCCGCACCCCACGGCAGCCCACGCCCAGCACCAGCACTGCAGGCTGCGCACTGATAACATCGTGCTCAACGCTGCAAAGAGGGAGGGGGAGAGGTAGAAAGAAAAATAAAACTGCGGGTCATGAGCTCACCCTCTTACCTCGGGGGATGGGACTGAGCCCCAACCGCGATCGCGCCATCGCCTCCTGTACGCTCCCCTCGAGGTGAAGCGCTCGGAGATCCCCCCACCGAAGCCAAGATTTCAGGAGGAAGTTACAAAAATAAAACGGTATTTGAAACCAAACAAAAAATAAAATAAAATAAAATAAAAATAAAAAAACAATAAAAGAGGGAAAAACACGAAGGGATCAAACGAAGCGCTGCGCGAAGGCGGAGGACAACGCCCGCCCCGCACGGCAGGAGCAACGCCGACCGCTCCCCGGGCCGGGCCCACCTCGGCCCTCAGCCCGGAGCCGAGCACTTACTGGAGGCCGGCGCAGTCGAGGAGCCGGGCCGCACGGGGGTCCCGTTCCCCTCGTCCCGCCGCGTTCCCGGCCCGTCCCGTCGGCGGCGGCTCGGGCTCGCTCTGCTCTTCCCTTCCTCTCCCCACCGCTTCCCGCCCAGCTCAGGAAACTCAGCCGCCCGACAGCGGCGACGCCGCCGAGGTCCCCGCCCCGCCGTGCGCATGCGCCGCAGTTCCACCTCCACGGGCGGAGCATCCTGGGATATGTAGTGCGCGTGGCTGCCGCGCACTGCATGGCGGGAGTTGTAGTTCTCGCCGCGCTTCTCCTGAGGAAGGGGCGGGCTGTGTCATGAGGGGAGACGGAGCAGATGACCTCCAAAGCTCCCTTTTCCAACTCAAACCGTGCTATGATCGCTGCTGTGTTACGCAGCGGTTATGAAACGTGATCAACAGCACCGCAGCCATGTTGTCCCTGGGGAACTGAGGCAGGGAATGTGCAAGTCATCGCCGGATTGAATGCAGTGCTGGTGGCACAACCTCTCCGACCCACACAGAGCTCTGCGTTCGAAGCAATTAATTGTTTGGCACATAGTTTCCTCTGCTACACCTTTCCCCTTGGTTCTGGTGCTGTCTCAATACCTTTTGAAACCATGAGGGACAATGGCCCGACGGGCACACAACGATTTCCAGTAGCGATACTTAACCAATTAGAATCTGTTTCTGTTTTATGAACGTACTAAACTTGTTCTAAAATTTTTGGTTGCTTTCCAAAATAGTAATACAGAATTTTATTTATTTATTTTTTCCCTGGCTCAAAGCAGTGATATCTCCAAAAATAGAATTCATTTGAACTCCGTTCCTGCATGTAAATGCATCTTTGTTTCAAGCTGGCATTTAACAACTGTACTTTACGGTCAAAGAAAAGCTGTAATCAGAGTACAACAATAAAAGTTGAAGTCAGCTACAAACAATTCTTTACAATTCCTATGGCAACTTTCTCCAGTCAAATCCTTGATAGGTCACATAACTCTGCAGCTGCACAAGCCAAAAGCTTTTCAATCTGTACTCCATTCACAATTATTCGTACATTTTTTGATGATTTTCACTTAACAGTGTTTTATTGGAGCTAATGTAAGACGATCGACAGTAGCCAGCACAGTGCTGTCCTTCTCCTGCTTTGGTCCTGGTTTGGCATTTCTGGGGCTGACAGAATGATTTACAAGCGTGGCAGTTCCCTGCAGGACTCCAGGCTGCAGCTTGACATTGCACTATGCATGGAAGAGACCTTTGCCAATATGATATGTTATTTCTGTAACCAAAATCCGTGCAGTCAAAAGCTGTTTCATAACACACATGCAGAGGGTGAGGAGAAAGTAGTAAGGTGAGGAGAAAATCGTGTACATAAAGAAGTATCTTCCCTTAAGTTGAGGTGCAAACCTTTAGAAATTGCCATATGCCCTCTGTTAGTGACACAGGTCACAGAAGTTTTGAAATATGCATGTGGAGAAGGAAGAGACGAAGAGCACAACCATTGGTCAGTGTGAGATGGGAAAGACAGTTGCCACTTACACCCATCCCTCTTTAGCCAGTGTCCTCACCTTAAGTGTGTTAAAACCTCTAATTCCCCCCTTATAAGGAAAACCTCCTTTTGGTAGAAGGTTGCTTTGGTGTTGTATGGGACATTGCTGGTACATAGGCTACTTAAAGCTCTGCTGCACTTACCAACATGGAGGCAATTCAGTATTCTCAATCTTTTCTATTAAGTGTGCCAGCTTAACAACCGAGAGAAATTGTAGTGACAAGAAGTTTAACTTCAGATATGGCGTGATCAGGTTCCTCAGATAGTTTCCTATTCTTCTGCAATACAAAGTGCATGTGCAAAGATTACAAAAGACAGAATCTATTTTTACCTACCCTGCAATTTCTAGAGATTTTCAAGAATGAAGTTGGAGCCGGCTTACATCCTATGCAGTGCCATTGACTTCCATTTAAAGTTGGCTCCAAGCCTGGCATAGTCCAGCAGAATTGTAAGGCAGGCACTTATTCCCTCTCCAGTTGTCTCTGTTCATACTTTTCAAAAGCTGGCAGGTATTCTTGTAACAGTCTTCAGACCTGTGAAAAAAAAAAAGGACCTTTTTGAACTAATCTCTTACTCAGAAGTTGCTTGTGATTCTCATCATTGTAAAGTAAGACAGTTTGGACATAAATCCCCGTTGGAATTCCAGCTACTCAAAATACAGTGCCTAATAAATAGTGTTTGGTGATATATGGAATTACACACCTGTAAGAGTAAGCACAAGGCGTACTAGAAAGAGAGCTAAATGTCCTTCTGTTTCCTAACCTCACCATTTTTACTCGTTCGAAGTTCCTTTATTCCAAATGTGGCATTGCCATGAACTGTCCCTGTCTTTCTGAATGGAGTATTATTTTCTTGATCTTTATTCTTTCTCTTGGAAGGAGAGTTACCAGGAAACAGCAGGTAAAAGGCTGCTGCTTCTGGATTGGTTTCTTCTTCCTTGTAAATGACATTTCCTTATGGTAGCCCACCATTATTATGTGTCTACACCTGAATTGTGGGCTTTTATTCTTGATTCAGAAGGCGTGTTATCTCCATCCACTCTGCTCTTTGGCATAGGTTTGCTTTGAAGAGCGTTAAACCAAGAGCCCTTCTCAAGTGCATAGCAAATAGATTCAAGCACTGCACTTGGGTGAAGAAATCTCATTCAATTCATGCATACGTGTTCTCATAGTCATCAAAATAGTAAGGCTAAGCTAAGCACTCCTTTCCACTGTTACTCAAGGGCGGTTTTTACAAGACAAAAGGAATTACAGCTTTCACTGAAGGTTTGCTGGAACATCTCATTCTGATCTTGCAGTGCTGTGCAGTTCAGTTCAAGTCAGGTTGATCATGACTTATAAATGAGATCAGAGACGGAGGGAATGAGAGAGTCCTCACGCATTTTCCTTCCTGCTGGTACCAGGCAGGACCATTAAAACCCCATAGTCACCCGAGTGAGCCCCAACCCATGTCACTGCTGTTGAAGAACTCTATAAATTAAATAAAAAACAGTCTGCTCTCAGAATGGTAAAATAATGTTCAGTGAGCCCACTGTTCTTTATGGTGATTGTGTTTAAAAAATGAAGGAACTATTTTACTTAAATTTGTATTTTTTTAATTTAGTTTACACAGGTTCCCCATATAATAATTTTATTATGATTTTATTATATTGCCACTAATGTCTTCAATTACAATGCAGGGTGCTATTCTTTGAAGTGTTTGTTTCATAAGGTAGGAAACTCCCAGTAGAAAATGGATCTATAACAGTAAAAATAAAAGAAATAATAGGCATATACACGTACATAGATGCATACATACAAATACAAATAACTCATCACATGTATATCCTCTATGTAGAAGTGGACACCGTGTTCCAGGGAAGAAATATTCAACGATTCCAAAATAGCACAGTTCTAATTGTATTTTCATGATGGATAATTTTATCCAGCAGAGGAAGTTCAGCAACTTTATATATGCACAGAAATAAAGAGCTGCGAACAGAACCTCGCTTCATTGCTATGAAGAAATTATTCTCCCTTAGACAAAACGTTTTTGTTAAAACTAACAGTTATGTTACAGTGGAAAACAGGAAAAAGCCTGGCCAGCAAATTGCTAAGTGTCCAGCAAAATGCTCTCACTATATTCCTTTTCTGTGGGTTCAATGCTGCAAATTCCATCCGCAGGCAGTGGGTCTCCTGTGTGCTATTTTAGAAGGGGTGTTACTGGGATCAATGGGATGCCTCTTCTTAGAGGTGGTGACCAGGAAGCTGTGACGCCGCTGACACCACCTTCCCCCCGACCACCTGCATCTTGGCAATGAAGGGAAGCTTTCCAGTTGTTAAGTGTTACCCTAAAGGTGGAATTTATGAGTTTTCTGCAGTGGCACGGGATTGATTCGGTAATTAAATTATTTGCCAGGACGTAGAGAGTCTTGTAGAGTTCACTGAGATTCTTGTCAATGTGACCTGGACAAAATCCACCCTTTGTGCTTGGGGTTTACTGTGACTTCAGGCACGTGAGCAAGGCCATCCAACAAACAGGTACTTCTCCACCTCAGAGCACGTGGCTGCTCATCCCCAGTCATGGCAGTTTCTGAAGCTGGAGAACGTAACAGCCAAGATCCCCAATCTCTTGCTAGCTAACAGATGGTGAAAGGAAAATGCCCTCTTGGTTGCTGCCGGTGATTAGCTAAAGCTGTGAAGCACGAGGTTTGCCCATAATCCTTGCCTTGCAGCAAGGCTGCGTGTGATTAGTGCCTTGAGGGGAGTGCAGACAAAGCTCTTCCCTCCTGAAGCCAGAAAAGGAGCAGAAACCATTAAAATCCCTGCACGTATAAGCAGAGGCTTTAATTCAGAAGCTCCTTTACAGCACGGATAATATGCATTCTAAAGCCTCTGTGTGAGATCTAAAACTTCACCTCTTCTGATAAAATGACATTGACAGAGCTTGGAAATTAAACCTCTCATAGAGGTTGGATTCACTCAGCTTCGGCTGCCAGTCACTGGATGTTGCTGGAACTTAGTGCTGCTGTAAGTGCAGTATGGGAGCTGGCACACAGCAATGAAGTGAGTTCTCAGCCTCCTGAGCAAGAACTCCATTCCCCAAAAGTCATATCCAGAGGTCTTTGGGTTCCTTAGCACTGGAAGCTTCATATGCTTATTTTGCAGTAATTTCACTCGTTTGTATGTGCATTAAAATTTACATGATGATGCTTCATGTAAATGAGACTACGCTTTTCTAATTTTCTACCTTTTACACATATATATATAATCCCTGTTATTGAAAACCAAAAAGCCCTTATTCTGCTTCAGTTCAGAGTCATTTTGCCAAAAAAAAAAAGTGAATTTTTTTTAAAGTAAGTGTCTACAGTAAAGTTTGATGTGTTTCATACAGTTGCAGACTATCTCTTTTTTTTTTTTTCCCCCAAAGATTAAAAGATGAAAGCTTAATCTTCAGAAAAGGGCGTATTCCGCATGAAATCTATGCAAACCGCCAGGAGGGCTCTCAGCTTGACTTGCTGTTGTTGACACTTACTCAGCTCAGAACTGTGCAGTGCTTCCCTTTGTTCCTGTGCCCAGAGATAGGGACAGTCACAGCCCTCCGGGTGGAAGTATGAAAGCTTTCCGTTTGTTACAGCAAAACCCTGAAGGCATTTGCCATGCCCTGTCCTTAGCACACCCCTCTTGTTTAGCTGTGGCTGCAATTTCCCATGCTGGGAAATCCCTAGATGATGGCACTCTGGGTGTTTCCATCTGTGTGTGCCAGGCAGCAGAGGAAGGCAGCTACAGTCCCATTGCTGGTATCTCATACCTTAGTGTGGTTTCTCTGCAGGTCCTATAATGCAAGGTCTCCTGGCACAAGTATCCAGAGAGACTGTGGGATCTCCTCCTTGGAAATCTCCAAACCCACCTGGGTACAGCTGTGGGCATCTGAGTGGAGTTGGAAAGGGGGAGGACCAACTCACCTCAACCAGACTGTGGTTCTGTGAGGTCCATAAGCGCCTCATCTCCATGATGCTTTCTTGCTGGAAGCTTTCTTGCTTTCTGTAGAGACAGCTTGAATGTCAGGAAAAAATTATTCTCTGGAAGAGTGGTAAGGCATTGGCACAGGCTGCCCAGGGAGGTGCTTGGCTCATCATCCCTGGAGATGCTTGAGAGCTGTGGGGATGTGGCACTGAGGGACAATCCTTTTGTAGTGTCTCGTGTTGGTTTCTGAGCAGAGAAGCCCTGACCATGTAACTGCTGCCTGGGGTCAGGCTGGGATCCAGCCCGTGGGAGGTGGGGATGGGTTTGGCACTGAGATGGCTGCCCCGTTCCTGGTGGGCATGAGGCAGGTGGAACCTCTCCTGCTGGGCACCAATGGATGCTCAAAGAGATGATTTCTTTCCAATGTCATTTTCCTAAGCCTCAGTCCCATCAACAAATACTGTCCTGGGTGAACATTGCACTGAGAGTCATTTAACTGAAAATATGTACAGCACCGTTCTAGATGCTGCTTTAGATTTGTCTGGCTTCTCAGCATTTCCTTTTCCTCCACAGATTTTCCACTAAAACCTGCTCCACTGGGTATAGCAGTAGCTCAGAGGGGTTGTGTAAGAAAAGGATTGCCAGGTCATCTCTGTGGAATGCTTCTGCTTTCTGTGCAGTCTGTCATCCCAGAGGTGACAGATGTTGGCAGCTGTTTGCATTCTGAAGGCCACCTTTGCCTTTGAGCTACCATACTCATCTCCAACAAGAAGTTCTCTGAGTCAGCCAGGTCACTTTGCATTTTGGAGATACAGCTTCTATTTCCATGCTAACTGGGCTGGATCTTTGTTTCCCCTGTTCTCTGGAATGGCAATGTTTCCAAAAGGTACATTGGACCGTACTGTGATGCTCTGGGATTTCATGATTATTATTATTATGTAGGTATTTGGGCTATGAAATGCTTCAATCTCTTTTGCATTCAGACTGTGTGAATTTCTGATATTAATAATGAAAATGTGGCTGGTTCTGTCAGTCCTGCTCTGTCCCGGCAACAAAATAACAGGAGTGCTTTATTCTTTGAATTATTTGGTAGGCTTATCACACTCTTAGAAACATCTAAAAGCAACTGTAATGGCATGGGCTGTGTGCATGATCTCAGTACCATGAAAATACATCCACAGATGTTAAATAATGCGTTAGGAACAACCGCACGCAGGGATGAATTAAGGTTAGAAGGGAGGCAGATAGGATGATACTGGGAAAAAAATAATGAATATTTGATGGCAATGAAGATGCACAGCTCTCATTTTAATAGAGGTTAGTTAAGGTTTTGTTAAAAGCGTCTCTCAGTTTTGTTTAAAGAAACTCAGTGTGGTGCTGGTAGTTTCTGGGGAACCCCAGCGTGCCAGCTCCTGCCTGGGGAAAGCTGGGCACCAGCCACCCCCGAGCTGCTGGAATGGAGAACCTCAGCACTGTAATGCTACCCACTTACTGAGAAATCAAGGCTGTGAGAGGAAGCCAGTTTATTCCACAAAATGAAAGAGCTGAGATAAGGAAGAACAAAGAACAAAAGGAAAGAAAGGCAGAAAAAAAAAAGATGATGGCTAACGATTATATGACTAACCAACACCCCCACAATGATTAAACATTAAACTCCCACAAGCTAAGTAAACACAAAAATACCCTCCAAATTCCCCAAAGGCTTTGTCTTAGTGGCAAGGGCAGAACTTGAGGGAAGAGCACAGCACGCAGTGCCTATGGCTTCCATACAATCCCTATAGGCGGCCAGTAGAGTCCCTTTCCATGGCTGGTTTCTTGCCCAAAGAGGCAACGTGGTGGTATTTTTCACCCTGAAGGAGCAATTTGGGGTTATGCATCCTTAGCATTGGAGGATTCATGGCAGCAGCTTCCCATGCAGCCCTGGTACCGCAGCACGCACGGGCACGCTGGGGCAGGCAGTGCTCAACCATGACTTCCTTGCCAGGCTCCTTGCTTACAGAAAACTTCACCTTCCCACCTCTTCTTCAGTGTGCAGCCATGTTTGTGTTTCAGGCTGGAAGCGGGGGCAGCAGGAGGGGCTGAGTGGTGATTCAGTGCTGCTCTGAGGTTTTTCCTGTGGATGGCATTGAGTCACCACAAGGAAGATGGGATGAGCTGTTGGCAGGGAGGGCTGGGGCCATGGGAAGTGTGCAGCACCATTCCCAGTCACCTTCAGGCAAGTGGAGGAAGTACGCAGGGATGCCCTGGCTGCAGATGTGTTGGAAACACACCAACCTGCTTAAAGCTTTGCCAAAAATCCTGGTGGGCAGAAGGTGGGATGTGCCAAAGGGATTTCTGTTTGCAACGTCTGAAAATATTCCACTCCTAAAGTTCCCCTCCATCACTTAGAACAAAACAAGGCATCCGGAGCCGAACTGTTAAATGTGGTGTAATAAATGTTCATTTCTTCAACTCTTCAAAAGAAGAGTGCAAGCCCATGTGGCACTGAAAGTTTGCCTCACGCAGAAGGAGAGCTGTAGCACAGTGGGACTGTTCCTCAGCAGAGCAAAAGTCGTGCCTAGGCAGATGCAAGCAATTGAGTTATTGTGGCTAATAAATTAATCCAGCCACAAGGAAGTTGAGTTTTATATATAGATATGTATATATATGCTTGTGTATATATATGTGTGTAGATATTTATGTATGTGTATGAATGTGTGTAGATGCATTTTGTTATGTTTGCAGAAGGCTATGGCCTGCTTGCTGCAGGAAATATGGCCCAGTGAGTGAGGAGTGGTGTAGAAAGCCCAACTGGTTGGACAAATATCTGTGCAAATGACAACAGTGAGTTAAAGACTCTGTTTTAAGGAATGTGGAGCTCCGAGGAAGTTGGCTAGCAGGAGAAACAGAAATGGGAATAAGAGGACAGAGGAGCAAAGGAAGATCACTTCAGCTGGGCTCTGCTCACAGCCTGGCAAACCCAGCCTGGCACAGCCCAGGGCAGAGAGCCGAGTGCTGCTGCTCTGCTGCTTTGCTTTTTGGGCAGAGGCCGTGACACTGCTGTTTTCCACCAGGCTGGGCCAGTTTGGGTGCTCAGCTGTTTGTTTACAAACAGAGCAGTGTCTCCCACATCTGTCTCCTTCCTCCTCGCAGCTACACTATGTTCTCTGCGAGTTCCCACACTGCTCACTGCCCTTTGCAGGACAGTTACTGAGGTGGTGCTCATCAAACACCCTCCGGCTTAGCTCACTGGGCAAAAAGGGCAAACTCGCACCTGATGAAAGCTGTCTTAGCCGTGATGTAATGTTTTGGTAGTTTGAACAGACAGTTTGAGAAGGTTGAAGAGCAACGAAGAGATGACACAGTGGAATATTTCTGGAAATGTCTAGATTTCTACAAATACAGATGAAATCATAACCAGAACGGAGTGCAGCTGTGCAGGGAAGAGGCACCTCTTATTTCACCTCCGTCCTCAGGCCAAAATGAGCCCAGCCTGGCTGGAGAAGGGACGTGGCTGCTCAGCATCACAGCGCCTGAAGCAGCCTTAGTTCTTCTTTATCCTTGGGTTATGAACGTGAAAAATCATAGAATCGTAGAACGGCTTAAGTTGGAAAGAACCTAAGAGGTCATCCAGTTCCAACCCCCTCCCGTGGGCTGGGCTCCCCCCAGCAGGCTGCCCAGGGCCCAGCCATGGCCTTGGGCAGCCCCAGGCACGGGGCATCCACACTTCCCCGGGCAATCCTCTGGAGCCTTCTGCCTACAGGAGATATCTGCTAAAGGATATCCCCAAATGTTGTATATTTCCTAAACGATGCCAGTTATAATTACACAAATAACCAAACAGAGGTTTTGTTAGGAACAGTTTGGACTTACATACTCAGCCACCTGTTAACCGCTAAAACACTGGCAGAAGTGATGGCCTTAATTCCCTTTCAGGGCAGTGATTTAGTGCAAGCACGCTGCCTTTGTGTTCATAAGCAAAAAATAAATCTTACGCTGAAATGGGAATGTGGTGCTTGGCACAGTGTTTTCTTGACCCCAGAACTACCATGAGACGTGCATTTTAATGTTGAGAATAAATCTATTTACAAGAATGAAAGTCCAACTGCATTGATAGGTGAACTGGCTTTAATCAGAAAAAAAAAAGCGGTGTCCTATTCATAGCTTCAAAGCAGCAATAATTTTGCAGAGGTCATTATGTCAGGTTATATAAAAAGATTGTTTATAACGAGCAGAATGCGTGTGCTGATGTCAAGGCAAGCCCTCTCGGACACATGTTTTTCCCATAGCTAAGAGACTCTATTCCCAGATGGCCTGGAGACAAGCTCTTTTCCATCTGTTACCATTGCCCTACCCCCTTTGGGTGATAAAGGGCTGGGGAGCACGGTGGGAGCTTGGAGGGACATGAGAAGCTGCAGCTGGGACTAAGTTCTCTTCTTAGCATGTCAGAGACAACACGTTCACACAAACTTTTCCCCATCCAGAGCAAAGCCCACTCCGGTTCTAGGCAGGGTCCAGTGTAGCTCTGGCACATCCACACGTGCCTCCCATATGCTGGGAAGTGCTTGAGCAGAGGATTTGCCCTTCTAGAAAGTACATTTGATGAAATAAATAATCTCCATCCCTTATGGCAGCATAAAATATCCCAAATCCCACCTCTGCTGTATTAAAGTAGATTGCTGAAGAAGAAGAGTGGGGGCCTGATGGCCAAGGTTGACCAGTGTAGGCCCAGAGCTCATCCTGCAGTGCCGGGGTGGTCAAAAGCTGTGGACCAAAATTCATAGTGCAAAAGCATGGGAGGAGGAGGGGACGTGGGATGGAGGTCAGCGAGGGCACACAGCTGCATGTAAACCTGCAGCAATTTGCAGAACCAGTTCCACAAGTTATCTAGACGAGGCTCATTCATGGCTTTTATAGAGCCATCTCACTTGGAAAATATTATTCAATTAAAAAGAAATTAGATAATATGTGTGGAACTGTGGGAAAGCTGAGATGTGAACACCTCCAAACTTTCTCTTCCAGTAACCAAGAGTCAGTTCTTGTCATCCGAGCCCATGCCTAATACAGAGGAAACTGCCAATTTTCATTGAGAACCTGTGGGTAATGGAAACAGGCTGCTGATCAAATTAAACCTTCAAATGAGCGTGACATGAGGACAGGCTGCTGTTGTTTGTTTTCACTGTGACAAAATGATTATGGGGCTTCGCCGGTCCTATCAGGTGCTAAAATCAGTTCTCAAGTGAGGAAACAGAAGTCCTTATTTACTTGAGAAGGGGATAGAGGATGAGCATCTACCATACAGACTAGGAGGGATGGTGTCCGTGCTGCAGCTCCTGCAGCCCAAACCAAATGAGAATCCGTATTGCAGGAACTGTTTTAATTTGTTACTAATTTAAAATTCTAATGGGACTTCTGGCAAAGTACTTGGGTTGGCAGAACAGCTGCAGTCTCATTTCTTTGAACTTTTCCAATGACAGAGAGGTAAGCCTGGGCCCTTTGCTTTCCTGCCCTGAAGCAGACAGTGCGTAATCTGTACCTGAAATCTGAGTTTTGCAGACAAGGTAAGAAGAAACAGTCTGACTTCTGAGTAACTCTTCAAAAGTTCTGAGATGCGCACAGAGGAACCACAGACGATGTCTCTTCAATAACCTTTAGCAGCAGCCACGCAACCCATTCAAAGGCTTTCACGAGAAGCTGGCATTTTGCTGGAGAGCACGGCCTCTTCTGAACACTAAGTACTATATTTTAATGAGCTCTTTCTTGTCTGGTGGTTAAACCACAGCTCTACATGTCCTGGCGCAGGGGTCCCGTTCCTGCCCTTCATTAGTTTCCTCTCCAACCTCAAACAAGACCTCTGCACCATCAGCACTAACATTTTAAGTACTCATCCGTCTCTGCTGCTCAGCTGAAGTCCCTTTGCAGAGCACTTTGGCTTTGTCAGATGAGAGACATTATTCTTAGTGCAATTTCTGATTTCAGTTCCACCCACGCAACCTGCTTCTTCATGCGTAGCAGCATCCTTTCTCTGCCTTCCTTTCTGCACAAAGGTTTGCTGCTATCTGCATCAGGATGTATGATTAGGGAAAGAAATATGCTTCTTTATAAGAGGTTTTGTTTTAATGCTGAATTATCTGTTTCCTTGCCACAAACACCACACCAGTGCCCAGACACAGCAAGAATAACTGAGGTAGAGTTCATGCTTTTCCAGATGCCTACCTGGCTTCTACAAGGGGATGGCATCGCTCCAGTTTTGCGTGAGCTATTCAGTTCTGGGTCTGTGGGTCTGACTTTCTGAAGAGCTACTGCATAAATTCAGTCAAAATTCTGTAATGCGTATGGGAAAACCAACTGCCACAATGCTTTTAGTTTTGTGCCAAAAATGGCCTGCAGTGCTGTTAGAGGAGAAAGTGCCCTGTGGGCACCATATAAGCGGTGGGCGACGTGGTTGATGAAGTTCTCCGTGGCAGCAAGGAGAACACTGAATTCCATGCCAAAGCACCCAAGAACACACCTGATTTTCTTACTTCTTTTGCTTGCTTTTCCAAGTCAATGGGTTTCGCTAGCTCACAGCCATGGGATCTTGCAAGGTAATGCAGCGAGCAAATTGCAGCGCAGGCAGATGGCTTACACACTTCTGGCTCAAAATGTGCCTCCTCTGTGCTGCAGCTCTGCTCTGAAGGCACCTTCCTGGCTGTGTGGGCACACAGTGCACCTCGGTGAACATTTTGATTGCGAGAAGTAGGTGTGCTGGAAAGCCCCAGCATCGGGCTGGGGGCAGAACCTGCACGGTGCAGGAAACCCATGTTACCACCATCCCCAATATTATTAATCGGCCCACGGTTTGTTCAGGCAGGAAATTGTTGCTGACCACTTTAATTTAACTAAACAAATGAAACCACCCCATTAGTCATTCAAATCTAATAAACCACAGAACACAGAGGAGGAAGTGAGCGTTTTAAGATGGCTTGGAGAAAAGTCCACACGTTGTTTTGCCATTTAATTAGAGCCAGACTCTTTACAGGAAAGGGAGTAATTAAATGCCAACAACGTGTGCACGATGATAACCTTCTCGGTTGGCATCTCAATGTGCAACTTTCTGCTGGAGGTAAAGGGACTTTAAATGCTCTCTACACATTCCCAGAGCATTTTGTGTGCTTCAGAAGACAAGAATTAGAAAATACACCGGGTACCAGGACGCACCCATTCTGTAAGACACTGTTGGGTGATACAGAGCTTCATTAGAAAGTGATCCTGACTCTTCAACCACCTGAAGACTGGCCCTACAAAACATCTGAGATCCATGTTTTCTGACTATTTTGGTGTTTGCTGATCATATTGTGGCTGTCCCCTCCCTGGAGGTGCCCAAAGCCATGTTGGATGGGGTCCTGGGCAGCCTCAGCTGGTGGGGCAGCCAGTCCATGGCAGAGGGGTTGCAGCTTGATGATCCCTTCCAACGTAAGGTCCCTTCCAACATAAGCCATTCTGTGATTCTGTGATTCCGTGAGTCTACAGTCAAGGTTTTCAAGTATCAACCAAATATTATTGCAGTTATAATTGTTGCAGTTTTAGTGTTAGTTAAATAAGTGATACGATTTGTATGCGTATGTAAATATTGGCTTTGCAGTCAGGAGGCAGAAAAAGCATGAAAATACTTGCACTGCTGGATGAGGTTACAGTAATTGTTTGCTTTCCTTCTCAGCATCAAATTACTCCTCCAAATGAAGGCAGTTTCACAGACAGCAAAAAGTACTTTTTTTTTTTGCTGTAGGAATTCTTTCTTCAGCATCCAAGTGCTGTAATGAAGCTTTGAGTACAACACCTTTCACCTGAAAGAAGAGTTTGTAAGTGGAAAATACTTCATTATGGTATTTCAGATGCCAAGTACAAGCACAGATAGACACAAAGATAATAGCAAGCAGATATTTTGTAAAATGCCCTTTCAGTCTTCGTTAGAATTAATGTGTCCCCTGCATGGGCTGCCTTACCCGCGTGGCACTTGCCTGTCTTCCACCTGCCACAGGTAAGCTACCAAATGGAATGCAATCTGCTGTACTTCCCATTCGTAAAAATACTCTCCCCACCAGCCTGGCTAGTCATACATAATTTGTTTTGCTGTTTGGAAGGGGTTCTGGATTTGACATCCTAGAAAACAGCTGTAACTTTGACGGGAAAAAGAATGTGATTCATGATTTTCCAGAAATACGCATTTGTAACGTATTGGCATCCCCAAGACAACATGTTAACTCTTAAAACTCCTCAACGTTGCTGCTGTGTGCACCTGTTCCAACAGCACAGAGAGTGCCCCAGCCCTGGGGTGAAGCGTGGCTGGTGGAACCAGCCCATCACAACAAGGTGTGGGGCAGCAGTGTGACGGGCAGCTCTGCTGGGCAGGACAGCTCCAGCTTCCCCCTCGCTGCTGTGAGAGGTGCAGCTGCACACGTCGCACAGAGAGGAACAAGCTCAAAGGAATTTAAAAAATATCAGTAATTAAATACAGTGACTGCCTGAGTGTGACTCAGTCCCAGAAGGAATAGTTGGATGTTTTGAATAATGCAGCCTTTGGAGACTTCCAGAAAGCAAAACGAAAACGATCTATAAAATGCACGCAAGGATAAGAGCAGTCAATCCACTAGGCTGAAAATGTATTTCCTTCTGTCCTCATCTACATCACTGACAGGGTACCTGACATCCTGAGGCATGTCAGCAGAGCTATTTCACACCTGCAGCAGGGAAGTACAAGCTTTTCAGTTCAGAGGCTGTTCCTGACACCCCTCTGTACAACTTCTGGCAGATCACAACCCAAACTCATCCAGGCCTACGAGCTGCTTCCTAAGGCCTCTGCACAAAAAGCACTAACTCAATTTCAGAGTATGGAGTTGGATGTTTTCTGTGTCTGTGTCCATTGAATAGTGCTGAGGGAGATGGGGAGGAGCTGCCCAAGTCAGCCCACGTGTGTATGTCACAAGAAGTGATGGCAGAGCCTGGTTAAACAAAGCAATCCAAGACCCCAACGTTCAGAGCATGTTTAGAATCCTTGCTGCTGTACCTCGTGCTTTGTGTTTAATTAAACAACTGTTTAAACAGTTTGGGTTTGCTTAAGCAGATAGATTTATGTCCTGGATTGGTAAATAAACGTGTAGCAGTATGTTTTGCTGCTGTCACTTCTAACCTGCCTATTGCAAAATAAAACAGAACTGGTAGAAAAGATGATGTGCATACACAGAGCCACAGTACCTAAATCAACATCTTTAGTGAAAAATATCAGAAATCTTAGGTCTGGTTTGGGTGTAAACAGCCTGCCACTAGCAAGCTCTTAGCTCCAGGATTCAGGGTCAGCAGCATCGCTCCAAGTGAAAGCAAAATGGTGCCAAAGCAAAAATCTTAGGGCAGATGCTGAAATGTGAATCCAGGAGCTCTGTGGCTTAGGGTTGACTCCGCTTTGGCTGGTGCTGCTGGGTTCTGAGCAACTCTAGCTTAGGCAATTCGTAGCAGAGCTCATCATTTTGCATCCATTCTGCAGCGTCATTCTGTGATAAATACTCATTCTAATGACTGGATGAGAATAATTACTTTTTTTTGGTAATAGATGTTCACACTGTCCACACGTATGTGAGCATTCAGACGAAAGCCCCCCACAGGAGCTGTGCTGCACACAGACCTGGTACTGGCACACCAAACCCTTCTGCTCAAAGGAGCTGGTAAGGTTTAATTACAAACACACAGTAACTCGCACTTGAAACGATGCCATGTAAACGAAGGGATTGAAAAACAGCTCTGTATCTCAGTCCTATTTCCCTTTCCAGGAAGGAACATCTCTTGGGTAATCTAAAAACAAAACAAAGTAGCAGAAAACTTTACTTAACCTCAAGCTGATTTCCTATCCAGACTAAATTTAGCCGCTCAGATTCTGCTTGGTGTGTGTGCCTCCCAACGCACTGACTTGATGGGGAGGTTTGCCTGCTGCAGCCCGGGGCCCTCTGGTACAATGGGCTGGCTGCATGCTGTGCCTCTGTGCTGGCTTTACCAGGACACTTCCCAATGTGGGGCAAGCAGCAGCGGGGCACGGCTGGTGGAGCTTGGACTTCTCTCTGGCAAAGCCCGAGCTCTGTGTAGTAAACAGCTGTCGAGAACACACTCGAGATGGCTTCTCCTTCTCAAGGAGCAGGCAAGAGGATGAAAACATTATCATAAAAGCTTCTCCACACTTCTTTTGAAACAGCTGTTAATTTAAGGAAGATCAAGTCTGGGGCCAGCCCAAGACACTTAGATTATTTTTCCGTGAGTCAAGAGTTGTACTCAAAACAAAAATCAGCCTATCGACACCAAGGCCACGCTGATGCACTGAGTGTTTCCCAGCACAGGCTCCTGCTGCAGGAAAAAAGCCATCTGACAAATGGTCTGGAAAATGTGCAAAAATTTATTCATTCTGCCCGTCTCTGTCTTTCCTAAACCTTTAAGGCCAGAAATTATTTGTACCGTTTTCAGCTCAAAACGTGTACAATCTGGAAGGACCACTGAAGAGTGAAAGGTGCATTTAAGGACTGTGTAAAATTGAGAGCACGTTGCTGTTCTGGATGCAAGGGTTTGGGGAGGCTGAAGACCACAGCCAAGTCCTTCTCTCATACCTGAGAAATGCACCTTCTTCAGGGTGGCAATCTGGCCCGGGTAAGGATGTGTCAGATCACCAGTGCATCACCAAAAACAGCACCGAGTGGAATCTGCTGCACTTTTGGTTGTGCTGGGAGGAGGAGTGGCTGACAGAGGTGTTCCAGCATGGTGTGCCCTTGGCAGTAGCAAACGAACACAATCACAGGCAGGGCAAGCAGAAGCAGCTGGTTATTGTAGGTCATGAAGTGGGAAATGCTTCAAACAATTAGCTTTAGGAAGGAAAGTAGAAGAAACCGTTTTACTGTAACAGTCCCATTTTACACCCAGTGACACCCTAATCTACCTGAGGGCTGTGAACACTGATTCAGAGCTGGTAATGTGTACGTGGTGTCAAGGACTTGAAAAAAGAGAGCTGTGCCTAATACATAACTAACTACTTCTGTTGAGTAATTAGTAATAGGAAATAAGTGATTCAAGATAAGTCAGTCATAGGTGGCAAAATGTGGTCGTGTGCTGCCAGTGGTGGAGATCACAGTTCTGCTGAAGTTACTGATCCAGGGCTGAGGTGGTGCACTGCTAAAAAGGAAATCTATTTTCCCCACTGTTTCCCCAGACAGTTGTTAGTGGAGCAAATCATCATCCACAGAGGAGGAGAAATCTCTTTCTGATGTAAAATCCCATACGTTTCCAATCAGAATTTTCCATATGCTGCCTTTTGCTGATGCATTTTCAAGCCATCCAAATGGGCTGGTTGCAAAGGGCATGCACGCACTGCTCGGCTGAACACTGCCCTGCAGATTCTAAAGGAAATGAAAGAGAAGTGTGAGTCCTTTGCCTCTCCGTGCCTGTGAGCCCTGTCTGTACTGAGGCACGGGCACGGCCTTGCAAAGGGATCACTGCAAATTGCAAAGAGCTGCAGCTCCTTCACTTCCATCCCATGGACAGCACCAGGTCCATGTCATAGAATCGTAGAATTGTTTTCAGTTGAAGGGATCCTTAGAGGTTATCCAGTCCAACTCCCCTGCAATAAACAGGGAAATGTCATTGCATCTCACCTCAGAAAGTGCTAAAGGGTCCGAAATGCTGTTTTTCCAGCCAAGAAAAAGGTAATACAAAAGAACAATTGTATGCTCCTTCCATTTTCTGAAGAGGATGTGGCCATTTGTCTCAGCCACGCTACTCCTGGGAATCAGGCAGCCTTTGGTGGGAAGGAGTTAAACAGAAAGTTCGTGCTCACTGGGAAAAAAAACATGTTGTTGGAGCTGCTCCTTTCCAGGGTAAATAAGCAGTGGTGCTCTGTAGCAGCTCTTCTCTTTGAGCTGCTGTGCCCATGGCTTGGCTGGCTTTCATTGGGTCCCAGCTCAGGTCTGACACAAATAATGCACCACATCTGGAAGATGTGGAAAATACCAGCCTGAAAGAAACAAGAAATTTGGGGCACTTGTTCTGTGTTAAATTAATCTCAAGTTAAGCCAGCACCATGAACCTGCAATTCCATGATACCACTTTTTCCTATGGGACACCCACCTGTTTCACCATGATGTATGGCCCTGTTCTGGGCATGAACCAGACTTGTTTAGGAACAGAGTGGGTTGCCTGTAACACCTGGCCCCCTGGGTGAGATGAACTAGGTGTTTATCTCAATTTCTCACTGCTGCTTTGGCAGGGAGTTGGACTCAATTATCTCTAGAGGTCCCTTCCAACCCCTTCAGTTCTGTGATATTCCAATGTCCACTTGGCAAGACTGAGGGGAGAGTTGTAGTAAACCTGATGGTGACATGAATTATCATGAGCTCAAAGAAATGGTTAAACAGAATATTTCAAGATGCAGCTGGCAACAAGAAGCAAAAGGGACATGCAGAGACCTCATATTTTGGATGCATTTCTACTCCGAGGTCTGATGACAAAAATGGTTCTTTATATATTTAGTACAAGGCTTCAGTATGAGCTATACACAAAAGAGTCCGGGATTAAGATTGCATAGGAGGTTTTAATCATGTCATCTCATTCTATGGACCTACTCTGCAATAAGTAATAGTGTTATCACTAATAACTAATAGCATTCTTCACCATACTGAGCATCCTGTGCTGACAGAGCGCTCGCTGGTAGTCAGCTGGTGGCTTTACAGAGGAAGCTGTGGGAAACACTGTATTTTCTACTGCCTTAACAATGAACAAAACCATAGCTTACAGTAGTAATGTATGTACAGCTCTGCACATTGTTCCTGCTCTGAAAAGGAAGAGGAACGTGGTCGGCTTGTTCAGAAATGAGGCAGAAATGCCATAGAGATTTCATTTCCTGTAAAGTAGCTCGCAGAAGCTGCAGTCACGGCAGTCCTACCAGGGCTCTGAGTAGTGTCTTGTTTTGTAATGTCTGCCACATCCTTCTGAGATCTCTCATCCAAGGTTAAAAAGGCTAAAAACGGGTCTGCTTTTAATTAGTGAACTAACCCAGCAGCTCGAGCAGATCAGTGAACTGGTTGGGCTGAGGTCAACACCTTTGGGTGAGGAACAGTGATCATTTCCCCTGATCTGTCCTGGTGAGGGGTGGGAGGGAAGTCTCAGGGCTTCTCTGCAGCCACCACAGCCTTGACATGTCTGGTAATTAAGAGAGTCATTAAATAATCATCCCTGATGCGTCCAGTGATGGTCAACAGGCCGCTGCTCTTGCCACAAGCAGCAGTGCATGAACCCAGTTGGATGCTCAACCCTTCTGAAGTAATTGTTTAAAGTACACACAGCCAAGCGAAAATAGGAAAATGTTACACGTTGTTTCTGTGCTAGCTGTACACACCACCGTTCAGGCTCATTAATCAGACTCCAGAAATCGTGGGATGGCTCAAAATCTTGTTGTTGTTTGGCAATCATCCTTGAGGGGCTCTGCTTGTTTAACTTGGGCTTTCTGCGATTCTAGATGCTTTCAGGGTGCTGCACATCAAGTTAGTTGCTTCCAGCTAAAAGCATTCTTCTTCCTACCTACAAATTGTGGGACTTGTGAGAAAACACAAGAGTTTGGTTGGCTTTTGTGGGAAGAGAGGTCACCAGTGGCTTCTCCTTCCCTCCATCCCTCGCATGGAGCACAGAAAGGCAAGGCTGCAAAAATACTGGCAAATCAGAAATTGTCATTGTATCATAGAACATCGTGGGTTGGAAGGGGGCCATCATTGAGTCCAACTCTTGGCTCCACACGGGACCACCCAAAGTGTGGGTAGAAATGTCAGCTCTGCTTTAAAAAAAACCCCTTTTGGCTCCGAAAGCCATCGTGGGGGAACTGAGCAGAGAATGGTGCTACAGCGGCCACTTGAACCAAGAAAAAGCAGTCTGATAAGTATTTTAGTTATACGTTTAAACATCTTGTGGCCTTTTCCTGGGATGTCCATTTCCCCCTCTCCTCTTCCTTCCCCTCCTTTCCCACCTGAAGCAATGGCTACCATAAAAGAGACGCTCCCAGATGGATTGCATTTCCTGCAGTAAAAATTAAAATCAGTGTGCTACTTAAGAACTTTCTGTGACTGCTGTAGTTCCAAGTGAATTAATCAGTAGGACTGGGCGAGCGTTCCAGCGTTTTCTAGTTTGTTTCTCCTGGCAGAAGCGCTGCAGTGAGTTTCATCCCAACAGATTTGGTGGCAGCATCTGCTCTGTAATGACCTACATGTGCCCCTCTAATTTTAGAAAGCGACTTGTAAAGGGTTCAAGAGAGGCTTTCACAGCTCGGTGCTGATTTTATTTTCACTCCTTTCAGTGAAGAGCTGATTCACTGCCCTTACGTGAGTCGCACTGGCTCACAGACCCATGGTAGGCCCCACTCGGGACCAGCTGCGTATAACCCACTGGGAGATGATACCCTCAGCAGAGGACCTCTGTGTTCCTGCAGTTCTTCACTGCTGTGTGCTTTTTTCCCACATTCCTTTCAGCCATCCCTGATGGAAGCTTCTCCTGCGGCCCTGCCTGACTGTTCTGTCAGATTTTGGTTGCCAGATTGTGCTCTGATCTGCACTTTTATCACAGGAATTCTGTCGTATTCCACATCTGGGTTTCTGAGTTTGGATGGGCCTTAGTGCCCAGGACTGCTCCACGGGTATTTATGTGATTTTTACATCCATACTATGCAGAATGTTAAAAAAATTCTCAGCTAGAACAATGTAAGAGCATAAGCAAGGCCACGTTTCTGAGTCGTACAAGAAAATCACAGAACTGTAGAACCTCCTGAGTTGGAAGGATCATCGAGCCCAGCTCCTGACTGCACACAGGGTCACCCAAAAATCAGACCCTATGTCTGAGAGCTGTGTCCAAATGCCCCTTGAGCCCTATCAGGTTCATGTTCTTGAAGGGTGTTTTACGAAACGGAGGTATCATTCTGAAATTAAATTCATTGCATTGATGATGCTAATAAAATGTGCATTCAGTATCATCAGATATAAGGGAGTATTGCTATATACAATGTAAAGAAACCATTAAAGAGCACGTTCACTCCCATGAGACACATATAGGTTTGGCCTTGTGTTTCAGGACTCTCGTATGTTCTTTTTTTCCTTAAAGCTAGTGGTAAAAACACATTTAAGGTCAAAATAGTAAATAATGAATCACCCAGAAATTCATCTCATTTCCTATCTCTCACTGAAAAAACGTCAATCCCAGGCATGGGACTGTAACTTTGAGCCAAACAATAATTTCTTTATGGTGTGTGTGACTCATAGGAAAGAATGCCTCATGGGGATGGCAGCAGAAAAAAACTAAATAAGAAACCCCGTAAGTAAATTCACTTTAAAGGAACAGGCGGTCAAGTAAGGGGCAAAAGGTCAGCAGCTGTGTGCTCTTCCCCATGTCCTCCAGCTCCTTGGCCTTGCTGTGTCCTCCCCTGGAGCTGAGTTGGGGCAGTGTCCAGGAGGCACCATAGGAAGGTTTCTATGCACAAATGTAGATTCTGAACTACTGGAGATGTATTGGCCTTCCTAGCGTATTAAATGGTGACTTCAGCACAAAGAATTGCTTCTATTTAATCATTGCACAATGAGCTCCAATGGTGTTGTGCTTGCAGGGACTCCCATCTCACATCCTTTCATTTCAGGTTAATTTAACATTCTTGAAGACTGTGAAGTTTACACGGGTTAGGGGATGGCTCTTGGGTTGGGTGTACCATTGGGTTGGCTGCCACCATCTATCTGTCATGTATATATTTCACTGACTTTCAGACCAGATTTTAAAGGCAGAACCCTATCAGGATGTCTCCTAAGTCAGCATTTGGGGTGAGCAGCTTACAGCACTCCAATTATTTCTAACTTTCATAAAGTCCCCGTTTCTCTCTTATTGGAACAGCATTAGCCAGATGTGGTTTTGACAGAAACTATGCTGAGCCCCAGCAAGGTGTGAGCCTTCCTGCAGCCCACAGACAGCTTCGCCTGGAAGGGCAGTGGTGAGAAATGGCACAGAGAGCTTTGCCTTGGTGTTTTTGTGCCCATCGTCATGGTGTCTGTTTGTTTGACAAAGCTGTGCTCCACTGGTAGACGTGGTGCGCTGCGTTACAGCACAGCGTTTCCAGACGTGGAAGAATGTTTATAGATCCGTGGGGAAAGATTTAGCTATCTTTTAAAAACAGGCTATTTATGTATCTGGGTGTCAGAGTGACGTCCCCTCCTGAGCCTTCTCCCATCAGCTCCCTGCTGCTCTGGGTCACCACAGGCACTGCTGTGGGACCTCCCTTGGGGGAGGAGACCTCTGAGATCCCTAAGCCCACCCAAACCATGCCCACTGCCCGTGTCCCTCAGTGCCACGTCCACCTCCAGGCACAGGGACCTCCCCACCGTGCTGGGCATCCTTTGGGCTGTTTCAGGTTAAGTAGCAGAAGGCACAACAGAGCACGGACATTTGTGAGCCCCGGGTACCCCCTGCTGGTGGAAGTAGTTAATGTCAAATTAATTCCGTAGTACTGTTTGTGTTTGTAAATCTCAAACTGCGGGAAAGACATCTCGAGTGTGAAACCTTCACATTCCAGGTAGACATAAACGGACGGATGACTCGCTCAGCATCCATCGCTATTCCGGACGTGCAAAAATGAGGTTTCCGAAGCACACATCCGAATCAATCTTACATTACACACAAAGTGGGGCACTATTCAGTGCCTGTGAGCACAAAGCATCTGCTTGCTGCTTGCCGTGAGGTGTCTGCACTCCAGTAACTGGGGACAAATACCACAGCGCTCGGGGTGGGACACTGGGGATGGTGAGTGGGAAGCTGGCACCGCTGTCCCTTTGCCATCAGTGAGGTCACGGGGGTTGACACATGGCTTTCATAGGCTGCTGTTTTTAAAAGCAACTACAATTCCACATGCTCTCACACAGCACGTTCCCAGGAGTCTCTGCTGACCGAGGTGGTTGCCTGCAGCTAATGGTGATGGTTGTGATCCCACAGAGGAATGCACTGGGCGACGTTTCACCATCACATCACCCACCTCAGTGCAGTGCTGGGAGCTGTTCTCATTGTAACACAAAAGCAAACGTTTCTGCAACTGCTGAGCAAACGTAGAGCAAAAAAAAAAAAAAAAGGAGAGGGAGAACTATTTTAAGAGCTGGGTTTTGCTCCTGGAGAGCGCTCAGCAGCAGCCTGGTCTGGAGCAGTGGGCATTTGCTGGCCCGGGGCGGTAATCTGCCACTCATCCCGAGCAGAGCAATGCAAGAGCTCTCCGGGATTTGCCCCGAATAGCTCCGGGTGTCTGCGGAGCCAAAGTTTGGATAAGCATAAATCGCTTTGTGTAAGCCGTGGGGAGGGAGAGGGGCGGGGAGACCACACGCTGCCTGCTCACGTAGGAGCAATGTTTTATTTTCCATTTCCAAGGAGACCCTGAGATTTGAGCAGGCAGAAGACGGCTTTTTAAGGGCTTGAGTACCACTGACAGGAAAATCAATGACAGTTTTCTTTTTTCCCATATCCATGTGCATTCTCAGGAACATCCCACCATGGTCGGCTCTGAAGGGCGTGCACAGCCCCTACAGTGCCAGCAATCGCAGCACCCAGCCAGGCTGCACAGCCACCCACTGAGCACTCCCCTGGGCTCTAGAAGCTGCAAAAGGAGCTAAGGATGATCTGCTGGCAGGAGGCGAGGATGCCCCTGCAGCTATCAGTGCTCACGGGAGGAATGGGGGAAGAGCACAGGAACAAACAGATGCTCACAGGTTTGTGGTCAGTGGGAGCCACCTCTCAGACATTACCTTATGCTTACGAGTCCTTCCGTTTGGATGATTTTCTACTGAGAACCTTTCCTGGCACTCTTTTGCTCTTCGGGCTCTTGCATTCTCATTGTGACTGAAATTTTATCTGAAACATGCTGCATTTACCCGCAGCAGCAAAAATCCAACACCTCCAGTGAGATGCTTACGCCCAGATGTGCTTCCCACCAAGCCAGGCTGACAAACACATTGTTCTTCTCTCTGAGCTCAGTTCCACTCTGCTCCTCCCTTATCACAGAATCATGAAGGGTGGAAAGGACCTCTCAGAAGTCATTGAGGTTGGCTGTCACAACACTCCCCTTTACCCAGAGACATTGTCAGACACTGCATATCTTTTAATCTGTCATCAAGGAAGAGCACAGAGCATTACAGAGGTTGCATTAAGTAGAGTTTTATCATTACAGAGCAATGAGAAAATAAAGGTACCGTCAATACGTGTTTCAAGCAGCAGAACAGATGGATGGGGCTGATTTGAGCTGAGAATGAGATGAAGTCTTATCAGCTCAAGTGATTTGTTACGCATATGAGATATTTAAGCCTCAATTAATATTCTCAGCCAAGGTGCTGCAGTGCAGCAATCCTGTCTCAGACTTGTGCCTAAGAGCTACCCACAGAGCAGAACCCCCGGGTGTGAGAGCCCCTTCCAGCAAAACCCTAAAGGAACAGCCCCAGTCAGACAGCACAACCTACACGGGACAATGGAAGGATCCAACTGGAGGGAGTGCAACAGGACGAGCACGCTGCCTAGTACTGTTCTTGCAAAGAACTCTACCTAAAAACAAAGCCACGGCACAGAAAATCTACTTTGCCACATAGTTGGTGAGTTCCATAAAACTGCTTGAATTCCAAACGGGCAACGAAAATCACAACTCCTCACTGGAAGACCACCTCTGCTGCAATGACACCACTGAAAGCTGCTGTGTGCTGGAGGTTAAACCCGGGTACAGCTGGGTGCTGACATCGACACGGATAATGAATCACCCCTGCCCTGCCAGCTCCTTCCTGGCATCCCCGACCCAACAGCAGCTCAGTGTGGTCACGTTGTGTTACACCACTGTTATGGCCCAGGTTGGGCATCACCACTGTCAGCAGCTGCTGCAGGCTATGGCTGTGCAGTGACGTGGCCCACTCCGGGTCATTTACTCAGTAAAACTCCAATGAAGGGATTATTAATTATGTTAATTTAGTTCCTCAGCACTCTGGACATCCCCACGTGATTTCGCTTTGCAATATTAAGGTGTTATATAACCCACCACACAGCACTCTCTAATGACCTCAACGCAAGGAGGGTCGTGCACCCTTTTCACTCTTTAGGACACTGAAGGACACAGTTGAAACCGCATTTGGGATTTGGGTGTACTGAAATGTTGTGACCCCAGTTATTAGCTGCCTACAGCACGGGGACTGACCAACGAGCTCCAAAAGCAGCACTACAAACAGCCAGACAGAGGGAGCCTACCTCAGAACACTCCCAGGCTGCATTTTTAGCTGCTGCTCCCACTGTTGTGATGTGATCTCAAAGAATCAGAGGAGAGGAGACAAGAAAAGCTCTTTTAGCCCTATAAATATATGCAATACAGTGTGCTTCCAAACAGTTTTTTTCTCTTAATAGCTTTCTCTTAGTGCTTTGTATCAGTACTAAACCATCGGGCTGTCTGCCTTTGTCCGGATTGGAGATATTCTCTGAACAACTCAAGAACATGCTAGAATTCTCAGTCACTTTGTGCCTGAAAATTGTAGCTTGCTTTTGAGTGCGTGCTGCCAGCGAACAGCAGCGGGAGCACGTCGCTCCCTACCTTAACTACAAGGCTGCTACCTGCACCTAAGTGCCTACAGCTTCTTCCTACTGAGAAACGCGGAACAACGCGGTACAGGAAGTGTAATTACAGCCATCCCTTTCCATAAAGGCAGAGTCGATGCTTCAGAATCCCATTCCCCCTCACGTCAGCTTCAACAGCGGGTGCCAACACAGGGACAAGAGGAGGAGGATGAAGCATCCACCAGAGGGGCCGAGCCTCGTGCCCCGGCTCTTGGCGTTGCAGTGGCTGGAGTAGCAGCAGTGGACACTCACTCCGGGTGCTCTGGCTCCATCCCTCATTGCCCTCTCACAGAAGGAACGGAACGAGCAGGACTTCATCACTCCGCCTGGAACAGAGCACAGGGAGCACTCAACACCACACTGCACAACACCACACCACACTGCACAACACAGACACCGTTTTGATAGTGATTACACTCTCCTCCTCCCAACACCGGTTACTGATGGCTGCTGTTAGCAACCCTGAGCCCGAGCTGCTGGTGATACTGACTTGCTTGTCCTCGCATGACCGCGCACGCATCGGAATGCCCCGGGCACTGCTGCGTCCCTTGTCTGTTGCAGTCATCGTCACTGGAACCTACGCAGGTGTAACACTGCAGTGTTTCACCTGTCATTAGGAGAGAGAAGAGCTCTTGTAATAGCAGCAGTTAGAGTTTGCAAGAAAAAAAGAACAACAACAACAACAAAACCCTTTTAAAATCCCATCCGTGCAGTCTTACTGGTTCTGCTTGAAGCACGTGCAAAAATTGCTGAAAGATTATAAATGCCTAAACATTTTGTGTATCCTATCAATTTCTCCATCACCAGGGTTGGAAAAGACCTCCAAGATCACTCAGTCCAACCATCCGCCTCCCACCACTATTGCCCACTAAAGCCACGTCCCTCAGCACAGCACCTAAACGTTCCTCAGACACCTCCAGGGATGGTGAATATCTGATGCACTGCAATTGCACCCACACCTCCTGGTAACAGTTTTAGAACAAGCTGGAGTGCGATGGATTTCCCCCTCCATCGTGGTCCATGCACAGCACCATGAGGAGGGAACACTGTGAACGCCTAAAATTGTATTTTTCATGATGTCACTGGTGAGATGTGCAGAGTAGGAGGAAGGAAGGCACGCTTGCCTTCGCATTTACATTAGTTTGCATACATCTCCATGTTTCCATTACATAGCAGAAGTGAAACACTCTGCTACGAACCGCACACACACCAATGCCCTGAAAACCAACCCAAGCTGGGAGGAAAGCCCAGAGCAGCAGAGCAGCTCAGTCCCACCTGAAACAGGACGTAAGGAATAGAGAAAGAGAAGAGCTGACTTACTTTTGATTACAAAAAGGGAGCTGACGAGAACCAGGCTGAAGACCGTCCGCATCATGGAGATACAGGAGATGCACCATTAGACAAAGAAAGCAGTTTGTTTGCTACGAAAGCTCTAATGCTTGCCTTACATACTTAATCCTCTGCAGAGGATGACTTGGAGGATAAGGAGGTGTGCGAGAATGCTACTTATCTAGCTTATTCTGGTCGTGCTTCTAATCACACGCATCTCACAAACGCAGCAGCAAATTCTTCCAGTGGCAGAAGAACAGAACACATTCACCCACCAACGACTTGCTTCAAAACCATCCCCCCACGTCACAGCACCCATCTGTCCTTCCCTACGTGCTTTCCTGGCAGCACGACCTGGTGTCCAGGCCCATCGTGGTGCAGGGGCACCGTGGAGGAGCTCCTTAACCAACCTGCACAGCAGACGCAGCGAGCGCAGAGCACGAAATGCAGCCACTCATCTTCAACTTCCAACGAAAAAAGATTTATTTACAATAGAGAATCTCATTTAAGTGACATGCATCTTCTTTTTTTATTATTATTATTATTTTTTTTCCATTTTTCGTTTTTATTTTACAAATCAGCAAATGCAGATAAAGTTTACACTCCTTAAGGCAAGAGTCCCCATGCAAGTAATACATGTTTATATTAAATCCAAAAGACATCCAACATGGGAACTCATGTACAAAGGGAAGGCTAGGATCAGCAATTTGTAATTCCTTAGAGAACTTGACAATCTCCCTGATACAGGAACTCTGAGATCAACTTGCTATGAATTAGACTATGAAAACGCAAACGATAGCAAGAAATTCTGATAGTCATCTTAGTACTGCGTACAATTAAATCCACTTTTGTTTAGAAAGAAAATACAGTAGTGCATACGAAAGAAGTGAAAATATAACCTGTCCACGCCAACGCCGGGACGTCAGTGTGCCAGCGGTCATATTGCACTCAGTGTTGAAGTCCGGCGGTTTGGTTCCAAGTTAGCTTTTCCCCATTTTGGCAATCAGCTCGTCGCAGATCTTTGTTAGCTCTTCTATCTCTTTGTTCTGGGGAACAAAAGGTGGGGTTAAGTACCACGAGGAACACTGCTGCACGGAGATGAGTGTATCTAGGGAGCGTTTCTGCTTTCCTGTAAGCGTGGAAGCGCGGCGCCTTCTCCAGTACTGAGAGAAGAATATATGTATGTGTAATAGGTACACACACAAAGTGCAGCTGTGCTCAATGCCTCCAACAGTTCGCTTACTTCTTTCCACACAGAGCTCCTCTGACTGCAGTAAATGCAATCACACAGAGATTGAGGACTGGAGTACAGCAGTTGCTCCTGGCACACGGTAATAACACGCAGTGTGCATTTGTTTCTAGGTTGTTCCCTATAGTATTATTTCCATTTTGTTTTCATGGGGCTCTAAGCAGGGACCTGATGTGTTAAACTGGAAGCAAGCTCCTATGCTAAGCTAGAGAACATATAAAGAGTGATTTTCTGCATCACTGTACAGGTCTGCATCTGATCACTCTGTCTGTATAATGGTGTATAATGGTCATGTCATTGCCTTAGAACCACAGAGTCATTAAGGCTGGAAAAGACCACTGAGATCATCAACTCCAACTTCCAACCCATCCTCAGTGACCGTGACCCCCCACCACCTCCCTGGCTCTTGCACATCTACACAGGCAGTGGCCCCACTGGGCAGGCTGTGCGTGTGCATCACTGCTCTTTCTGAGAAGACACCTTTCCTGATATCCAACCTGAGCAGAACTGCTTCTTACCTTTTGTTCCAGTGTTCTTTCCAATGCGTCCACCTTCAGCTGCTCTTTACGAAGGCTGGCCTGGTATGCTGCTTGCTCTTGCTGAGCCTTGCCTCTCACCTGTGCAATTTCAGCATTGGCTCTAGAAAAACACAGATTTTTGTCACATCAAGTGCTCTACAGGAGAGGATGAAGAGTATCCAAGGAAGGACTGCATGTTAAGAGATGGGCAGGGCTGCTTTCTGCCTATCTTGGACAGCAGCCTGAGCCTCACCCCTAGAGACTTTTTGTGAGCCTTTCTCTTGCTCAGCAGTCTGTAAAGCCTTTCCTCTATGTCTCTAAGAGAAGGGGCCAAAGGTATCACCCAGCAGGAGGTGTTCTGTGCAAGTTTCTCAATCCGATCTCCAGTTCTCACAGACAAGGCTCACAGCTGGGAAGCAAATCCAAGTCTCACTCTGCTTTAGGCACTGATCAACGCAGGCAATGTCTTGGAGACATCCCCTGGGCCTAGAGGACTGCATGCAGACTCTAGAAATGCTTACTTGGTCATTACATGGAAGCATTAAAGATGTCAGTAACAACCACCAAGTGGACCTACATGTCCTAAGGCACAGTCAGATGTTCTTGATGGTGGCTTATGGATTTACTGCTGACACGGTGTGATCTTTTGTGCAAGTGCTCATCACCATCAACACAAGTGGGCACACAGCTCAAACCAGGGGTCCAGAATTAACAGAGAGATGCCTGCTCTGAATTACACACTCGGTTCTGCTGACTGATGTCAGGGCAGTAACACAGCACAGGGCAATAGCAAAGCACTGGGGCACAAACAATAGCTGCAAATATCTGAGCACAGCCCTTTGTAGCTGCAGAAAGCTGGCTAACAGCTTCTTCCTCCATCTTCCCTGCCTAATGCATGAAGATACTCGATAAGGAGGATTTTAAAGTGCTCAGCATGGACTCTCCCAGAGGATGTTTTCAACGTGCAAATAATTCTTTCTTTAGCTATGGTCAGGAGCTGGACCATGGCATGAGGAAGGAGCAGCTTGGGAGTGCAAGGCTCAGCCACAGGAACCTTCCTACAGTGCAAATCCTCAATGGGGATGTGTGTATGCAATTACCTGTCCAGTTTTTCCTCAGCATGGATTTTGAGTGCTTGATACCTCTGTTCTTCTTTCTTTACTCGTGACAAATACTCTTGAGCACATTTCTTTAATACTTCTTCATTCTTAAACGAAAACATTACATTGCATTTAATCCAAATTGCATTCAGACGCTTTGAGGGAGCATGACAACTGACACACCCCCACAGATTTCAGCCAATGCAGTTCTGCACAGTGCAAAAAGCTCTGCAGTGCTTCTGTTTGTGTCTGGTAGCGGGCTGGAATCCTCTGTTTGAGGGTTACACCACACCATGCACTTCAGGCATAATCTCTGAGTGGAGATGCACATTTCTCCAACCACTCAGCCTGCAACCCAGCCCTGACACGTGCTAAAATCCCACAAGTGAAACAGCACCATTGTATATGGCTACTCTTCCTCGAGGAGAAAGAAAGCACAGTGAGCATTCCCATCATCCCTGCCTGCAGCATGCTGCAGTGCCATGCAGGGAATCAGACTCATGCCTGGAAACCAAGAGGTGCCCCCTGTGAAGCAGCACAGGCTCAGCACCACACGAGCACCCACTCAGCTTTCCCCGTAACAGGAAAGGACATTTCTAGCACTCACCTTTCGAAACCCCTCCAATACTTCTTTCATTTTTTCATATCTCCTGAAAAGATCTGCCAGGGATTTCTCCACCGAGTTCAGATCCGCCAGCGCTTGCTCCTTCTCCACAATCAGCTGCTGAACAGTGTGATGGGAGACAGACTTCTCTCTCTGCTCGTCCTCTGGTAGAAAGAAGATGGGGGAGGGAAAAGAAATCAATACAGACACTGATTTCACTGTCATCTATAGCTCCTACTACGCTGTGCTCTATGCTGACTGCTTGTAAGTCCACAGAAGATCCAGAAGCCATTGTCACTCAAAAATGCAATCAAAGGTTGCTAAAGGCAGTGATAGTTAATTACTGTAATACTGGGGAAAAAAAGGCGAAAACCTCTTCCTACAGATGGTTTATTTCACTTGGAACTCACACAAAGGAGGCACTGCATTCCCCATTTGGCAGAAGAGGCAGCAGCTGAAGGAGATGACATGCAGCAGTATTACGAGTGCTGGCAATACGTTATTTGCCACTTCTGATCCGTGTTGTGATCTCCCACCATCTTTTCTAATCCCATACAAACGTGCCACTTCATTTCATTTAATCCAGCTCAATTTCCCCCCCTGGAAAAACAGCGTTCTGCATACTTCCCTTCCCAGGAGCTCTGCAGATAAGTGCCAGGGAGGAAATCTGACTTCAGGCAGAACTTCTAAGTTCTGGCTTGTGGAAAGCATCTTCTAAGCTCCTCCTGTGTTTAACTCAATTTAAGGTGGGGAGGGTGGGAAGAGTAAAACAGGATTCCAAATCTGTACAGAAGACAATTTTTATCGAAGTAATAAATTGGAACAATTTTATAACAGCAGGAAAAAAACGTCTGCCATTGCCTCCAGGAATGGTTCAGTGTTGGCTGCAGATCCCCACAGAAGATTTTTATGCCTCTGTTTCAGGGGCTGCTTTGAACGATAACACTGTGAGATAAACTCAGAGAAATGAGCAGTTTTACACTACTGTTTTCTTCTACCTCTGACAGAAATTAAAATACAGGTAAACGTTCTCCCATCTAAACAGCAGTTTCAGAATGCACAGCTTTCCATTTAAGCCCCCTACATTTTGCCATCTTCTGACAGGTGGTTAGTTTTCCACTTGAAGAGAAGCCTGTATCAGAGAGACGTATTTCATGGTCAACCCTGACACACTGCAGGTCATGCTGTGCATTCCCAAGCTGCAATTAAGCTCTTCCTTTTGCATATTCAATCTCTTTGTAGTCCTCTGTGTTTGTGCCAGCCTGGCAGTGACAAACACCTCTGGGATGGCAGAACTGGGGAGCCCAGCACCCTGTAATGTCCCATTGCTCTGATAACTCTTCTCCCTTTTGAATTCTTGAAGACACACTGGGATTATTTGGAATACTCAAATAAAAGGAGAAGCCCATTAATTTCTCTTCCTTTATTTATATAATTTTTCAAGATCTGAGTAGCTGTCACCCCATGCTCCAGCAGAAACCTTCCTTAAGCACACTGGAGATACGATCTGCCCAACCCCTCCCCCCAAGCACTGATCCCTGTATTGGGCAGCACCAGCCACATCTCAGCTAACCAGTTACAGACACTTGTTTCTGCACCGTTTCTAAAGCAGTATGAGGGCTGTGTGATTAAAATACTGTAATTAAATGACTCCCATGTCCATAATGCACAGTGTCTGTGGCTCAGCACCACCACAAGGATGCTCAGGACTGACAGTGGACAGCAGATCCACCCCCAGGCTCAGCACAGTGTTATTACATTAAGGAATGGGAATGCAGCAAACGGAGAACAAAAGCAAAAGAAAGGAAAAATGCAGAGTGGTGGGGTGAAAGTTGGTGGAAAGCTTTACTTACCAGGCTTGCCTGTTTGTTTTGCAAGCAAATAGCAAGAAGCAACAAAAATGGAAGCAAAATAGAAAATCAGGAATTGTTAGGAAAGCAGAAAATAAGTAATGCAACAACCCGTACTGCACAAAGCATAACATCTGTTTGTCTTCATAATGAGAACTTCATTATGTCTTTAAGCTTACAAGTACACGGATAAATTCAACAAAAACAAAAAGCCCAACATCACAAATCCAACAATACAAATAAATCTACAGCAAGGATTCTGGAAGGGGAGCAGGTGACTGATTGTATGAGCTGAGGTGGGTTAACATTGGCTTCTGTACATGGCAGCAATGGTCCTTGAAATCAGTGCCAACGACAGCTTGCAGTGCTTGTTTGCTTTATAGGCGAACACATCCACAACGTGATTTTGTTAGTACGTAATATTTTCAGTGTTCCCACTGCATACACACAGCAGCCTGCAGAAGCTGAGTAGGATTGCTCAACCACACTGAATATGCACGAAAGGGATTTGTGAAATCAGTTCACTTGCAACACCCTCCTAGCAGAGGGCTCTACAAACAGCTCAGAAAGATTAGATCACAAACAGAAAGAGCACAGGCATTCCTTTTGTTGAAATGCATCCTTTGCTCCAGCAGGGAGACAGTCACTGGGATAACAGCTCAGTGAAGTGTATGCAGATAGCACACAGACAGTCCCCTCCCTCACAATGTGGCATTTGGGGGAGAAAATTCCTTCATCAGAAGGGGCAGTAATTTACAGCAAATGTCAGGAGAAAGTGGGATAATTAGATCGAAACTTTACACTAAAAGCAGGGAGAGGCAGCCTCACATTTATCATGCTCTAAAATTTGCATACTGCTCTAATTAGCACACGCTTTCTGTGTCACTGCTGTTGTTTCAGTTCTTTTGAAAATGAATGGCAAATTACATTATTTGCAGCCAAAGCTCTTAAAAATTTGCTATACTTCATTTGGAAGACTCTGACTGAATACTTAGAATTAGAAGTTCAAAGCCCTTTCAACGCCCTCAGTGGTCAAAGGCCCAATGCTCTAAATATCCTTGATTTCTTTGAAGAAGATGAACTGTCAGCTGTAGAATCTTCTATGCATGCCATGGTTGTGCTGCTACCTTAGGATCCCTGTTCCATACCTTCTCTTTGCACTGCAGACTCACAGTTCATCTACATTTAACCTGTTTCACAAGGAAAGAATTTTGGCCTGCAATCAAAAGAAACTTCTGTTGCTAGCTGCACGCAGATGCATGGGGACAACAGGGCAGGTCCTGTGTCTGTCCACACAGATGGACATTTGAAGCTGAAGAACTCCCTGCATAGCAGTAGAATACATATAAAATAGGAAAAAAATATCCCCACTACTTTGCAGAAGAAAAAAAATTACATTTTGGGGATGGTGACCCCGAGTTCTTTGCCATGTTTGATAAAGTCCATGCTGGTGCATGCAGCAGCACCAGAGTACAGCCAGTGTACAATAAAGGGAATCAAGTTCTTGGCATAGTCAGGTCACTCCTTGCATGATGCATGATGAGAGTGACAGACATGATGTCAGGAAGCAGGCAAATTCATTCAGGTTTACACACAAAAGACAATGGAGGCAGAGCACTGCATACAGAGAACGAAGTAGAGATGAAGACTTATTTCCAGACCCCTTTTTTTCCCTTTTCATTAAAGGTCTCCCATAGGCTGCGACATGCAGGAAGGCAGGAAAGTACCAGGCACTGAACAGCTCAGCTCCCCCACCACTCTTTTTTGGGCAAAAATAAGCAAACCTGCTATAAAATTGAGAGAACTCAAGCATCAAATGCTAACAAAACAATGTAGAAGAAATCAAAAATGCGGGGGCTACCCCACCCAGACCACGAGAGACTGCCAATTTTAAAAGGGGTAAAACATATCTATATTAGGAATCAAAAACTGTGATGAAAGCTCTTCTGTGTTAAAACCCTTTTAGAAAGATGCACAGATGCCTTTTGTGCTGCTGACATGCAGTGCTCTCGATGACAGTACTCCCAGAGGAGGGAGAAGAAGAATTTCTTGTCTTTTTTAGTAGTTTGTGCAAATAACCTGGAGACCTTTATGGGTGGATGGGGAGGTGGATTGGCCACTCACAATCTCTCAGCTGGGATTGAAGTTAATCTCGGTTTTGGTCCAACCAATGCACTTAGCACAGATAATCCCTGTTGTTGTGAAGAGCTAAGTTTGGTATCTCCTGTTTAACAGCTGTGAGCGGACTAAAGGGTTTTCAGGTCATTTTATGACCAGTGAATGCTGGGCAGAGTGTCTGAACATGTTTCCAATGGGACAGTTTGCTTTGGTTCAGAAGAAAAAGCCCTGACCTTTCTGTATTACCTGGACTGCCTCGGGGTTTACTTTCTGCAAAATGAAGCATGAGCTTCTCGTCACCACCTGGAAGCACACACCGTGTCCTCAGTGCATCCTGACTCCCAGCAGCACGAGCAGTGAAATGAAGCCCACACACTTAAATCCCATTTCAGAAAATCAGAGTGCAGGACAGCATCTTTCATGGCAGAAACACCTACCTATCATCTGAGCAATCGTCTTCTCGTATTCTGAAACTATTTTCCTAAAAGAAGGAAAAAAAAAGAAAAAAAACTTTTGGCATACATCATAATAGCTAATAGTTACGTAGAAAATAATGCTTCTCCATAACTGAATTATGGCATAAAAACAGATACAGATCCCACTCCACACTTTTATATGCTCTTTTGTACCACGCAACAAATAAAACTGTCAGCTTAAACGTTGCTCCTCAGCAGGGAGGGAAAAGGAATTACTCTGAAACATACACAAAGTACATTACTGATCTCAATTTAAACAGGAACATAATTACATCAACCTCGTTTAAGACTTGCATCAAGTCTTCTTTTCCTATTGCCTTCTTCCGTCCCCTCTTTACTTTCTGTTTGCTTGTTTTCAATGTAAACATCAATCAAAGTTATCACTGGTAAGGCAAGTAAATCTAACAGGAGTACAGCTGGCCCTCATCCGAAATATATCTATTCTTCCACTCTCCAAACGTGACGAAGTGACCCACTAGCACTTAAGACAACACAACTTAAACATTTAATTACCAAGCACCAAGCCCACCGTGTTCTACTTCACAAATCTTTTGAAAAACAGAGGGGGCAAAACGTTACTTTCAAGACTATTTTATTTCACATACTCGTAGTAGGCTTTGAGTTTCCTTCTTGAAAAGAGGTTAGCCAAAATAAGCAGATTAAATGTGATTTAGAAAGATGATCCATCCCTTTCCAGAGCCAAATAAAGCTAATGAAATGAGACTAACTTGATCTGTGCTTTGATTTGTGAGCCACATAGGATTGCCTATGAAAAACAAAATTACTGTACATTTCATCTGAAGTGGATATTCCAAATAGCCCACTGGTATTTGAATACTTTTGTTTTTTTTTTTTGAAGTCTTTGCTTGCTTTGACTTGCTCCGTTTTAGCTAAGCCTGCTGCAGCCAGTGAGGTTAGAGTAAGGATAAGGGGAAACCCTGGGACAAAAGTCAGTGATGAAAGGGGAAAGCTGTGGAGATCCCTCAAACCCAGTACAGTAACTCCAGCACAGCCTGTGTGAAACATGGATCACAAACAGACCCCAGACAGTGGGATCATTTTCACACAGAAGGTAAGCAGTAGGGATTTGAAAGCCAGGTCACCCCTTGTAATGCCATCCACTTTTAGGAAGTTTGATCATCTTAGAAAATGAAGCCAAGGAGTTGTCACAATGAGAACAACACTAAATGTTGTTAGAACACCACACAGCTTCCCAGCCTGGGCTGCACCATGGAAGTAGGCAGCAAAGTCAGAGATATGCTTCTTACTTTCATCAGCTCAGGCTAGTTCAAGCACGTATAGCATTCTCTGCATCATCCAACCTTATGAACAACGTGGCAGCTGTTCACTAAATGTGGATACTACAGTGTCACAGTGATTTTAACACTATTCAGTTTGGAAAGTGAGGCTCTCAAGGCTTGTTCCATATTCATCACTCAAAGCTCTCTCACTCAAGCAGCCTAAAGAAGGGTCATTGCAGGTGGGGAAGCCAAGGATGCTGGCCATCTCCTTCCTCTCTGTGATAGAGCATCTCAACCCTTTACTACATAGGCCTAACTTCTGCTATTTTAGACCTTTGGTCTACTTATTGACTTTCCATGATTTTTTAAGTCAAAAAAACACACAAATCCAAGGCTACCTCTCTAAAGGTCTTCTGCTTGACCTCCCACACAGAGGTATGATCAATGAGACCTCCAATGAACTGCGTTTAAAGGTACCTGGCCTGACTCTGGTTCTACCCTTGGGCTATGGCCACCACTGCTTATCTGTTTGATAGGTACTACATCATTATCACAGCTTCTCATTTAGCTCTTCTCCAGAGTGGAATTTCCTCCAGATTGACATTTTCCTGAACACTTGGCTAAACTCGGGATATTACAGGTAGAGCAAGAAGTGCTTGCATGAAGAAGTATTGCTTCTCCTGCAGAAAAAAAGTGATGCTACTATGCTTGCAACTCGATAATCCTGGCCTTTCCTATCTTACAATTGTCACCTCTAATTCCTGCTTCTCTAATTTACCACACATGGACTGTTTCAGTATTTAATCTTCCAAATTAAATCTTTGTGTACACATGCACATTTCATCACCTTGTGACAAAATTAGCCAGACTTTTTCCCCCACGTGCCTCTGGGAAATCTGGCTTACATAAGGTTTTTTTTTTTCCCCCCCAAATCAAATTTTCTTGAGGACACAGATACAGAAGCAAATCAATGCAAGGTTCAGAAAGGAACAAATCTTCAGTGTCAGATGCTCTATCTCTCTGCTCTCCTTTCATTAAGGGATAAGCAACCTCTGCCAGTGCCTGCTTGCAGCCAGCAGGCATGTGTGCCCTGGCAGCTTCCAGAAAACAGACACTGGAGTGTGCACTGAACTCTGAGTCATTCTTTACATAATTCCTAGGGGCTTTGTTTCATCCCAAATTTTGTTTTTTGGATTTGACTGCTTGCAGCAGCTCCTTTCCATTTTGCCTCATTATGCACTGAGAGAGCTCTGCCAGGGTTTTGGTTCCTTTCCCAGGCAGAGAGCAAGAGAGGTGAGAGAACTCAGCGGGTGCTGGGAGATGGTTCCTCTCAAAGACATAAAGGGGCTGCCCTCGCCTTCTGCAGATGCTTCTCTTAAGATGTGTTGGCTCAGAGCCCTATGCTCCTCTATTCAAATCTGCCACGTGTGACTCTTGGCGTCTCTGCTAGCATTTGCTGACTAGTGCAGCACGGTTTTCTTTTAGCCCTATTCCATTAGTACAAGCTTCCTGGATGCTAACAGGAACTGCAGGTGCAGATCACCTCTTGATTCAGCTCACTGGCTTCAGCTTTAAGCTACCTAGGTCTTCAACTTTGGAAAGAAGTTGGCAGTAGGACAGAAATTTCAGACTCAGAATTTACCATAGAAATTACTATTTGAAAGACAGATGCTAAAATAATCTGCCAGATCTCTTTTATTTAAGTACGGAGGTAGAGAGAGGGCATGTCTGTTTGAAGGTAGAAAATAATAGGCTTTAAAAATTCCATAGAATATTTATACAGAATCTTCTTTAAAACTGATGACTTTTGCAGATTCAGGTCAGTGAATGGCTCAAAGTTATCTGTACATTGTACTTATGGCATTACCACTGCATAAAAAAAGAATGGCTGAAGCCTTCAGCTGACTAGATGCAAAAGCCATTGTTTGAGCAACTTCATCCACTACAGTGACTTTCTTTATCACTTTTGCAAATGGCAGGGAGCTGGGCTGGGAAGAAAGGCCAAACCAGTTTTCCTCTAGTATACTGATATTTAATGTCACAGGTTTGCAAGGAGAAATGAAACATATCAGAACAATGGATAGAACTAGAAAGAACTGAAAAGCTCAGGGTGCTGAACTCAGTCCAAAGAAAAGGATGCTGAAACTCCTTAAAAGTCAATGCTCAAAGGCAAGAGTGGCTCCAAGACAAGGAAATGCTTTCCTACTGGCAACTGAGTTTTTGTTCTTTAATGTTAAAGAAAGTATTTATCATGACCTCCTGAAGGGAGCCCCCGCTGCTCATACCTGTATTCAAACCTTCACGTGCTCTTTTCTGTTGGCAAAACTCCTTGTGAAAAGGAACTTTAAATTGTCAGGTAGACACCTCTGCCAGTGCTGGAGGTGCTCTCATTCAGACAGGCAACAGAAACATCACAGTGCAACCCACGTGAGAATCCACAAGCAAGGTGAGCAGCACAAACTGAAGAAAACTCTTTCCTTACATTAACCTAGACTGAGACCCTTTATCTCAGTACTCTGAGGATGTAAATGAAATAAGCAACATACAAGTTCTCAATGATTACCTTCAACAGGAGTGCCCATCGTGCATGGCAAAGACAAAGTATCAGCTTAGGACCAGTTTGAACCCCGAAGTTAAATACAACTAAACAACTTCAGTTAGCCACAACTTTGTACAGTCACTGTACTCTGTGTACTATTCACAGCCTGAAATGAGACTCTGTCATTGTGATTAGTGACAAGTGAATAACCCACCTCATCTCCATCACTTCCCTTCTGCTTTCTTCATATTTCTCTTTCCATTCAGATACCTCTCTTTCCTTGGCCACAATCTGAAATAAGGCAAAAGAAAAGTGAAAAGAAGTGATCCACTGAAGAGAAAACTCAATAAGTGTACAACATATGGACATCAGATTTTATTTGATACAGCTACAGTTTTTCCAAATGCATAAGGGGTCCACATACAAGCATCTCTGGTGATTTACAGACTGCAAGGTGCAATTTTAACAAGTTCACATCATGAGAATTTCAAAACACTTAATACAACGTCTGATTTGGAGACAATCCTGAATTAATTTTGTCTGTGGCTTTGGAACACAGTCCCACATCTTGTCCTCTAAGGGGGCTCTATTACTTCTGTGTGCACATGTAGGGCTGACCATCCATGAGATTTTATACTTGAAGGACTATGTTCCTTTGTCTTCCCTTTATTCACACGACCTGTCATAAAGTTTGGAACGTCTAACACTAGGCTGTAGCCTTTTTAAAGATTGTTAGACACCAGAATGGGTTTTCTAGAGAGGTTGCTGACACCTTGTGCCTGTCCACTTTTAAGTGAGTTTTGGATAATGGTCTTGATGCTATTTTTTACTTTGGGTCAGACCTGAAGCAGTCTGACAGTTGAACTCAGTGATTTTCATAGCCCTCTTCCAGCCAACACTGATCCTCACTGACATCCAAAACAGGCAGCACTTACAGTGTCAGTGGAGCACCTTTTGCTTTGGTAGCCTCCAGTGTGGCCTTAGCATTGCTGAGAACAGTCTCAAAAATGGTAAACGTAATCATAACATGAACGCTTTGGGAGAAAATGGGAAAGAATGAAACCACAAATGCCACTAGTTCCTTCTCCCAATTCTGAAAAATTACCTCTGCCCTGGCGAGCCGTAACGCGGCGTCTACGTCTTGCTGGGGGTACAGGAGACTCGTGGTGCTCTCTGCATCCGAAGCGCCGATCCGTGAGTACAGCACACTTTTAGAGATGGAAACATCTGCTGGGATAGCAGGTTCTCTCTGTGTGTTTGGTTTTTTTTTTTAAATACAAAGAAATGAGCCATTAAATGCATGTTGAGCTGATGTTTTCTGGGTGCTAGGCACCAGGGTCCTGAGCTAGGACTGGAAGCCTGTGCACTACTAAACTACAACAGCGGTAACACTGACAAGAACATTTCAATACACATTTAAAATTCATAGTAAGCATCAGGAGAGCCAAATTAGCCGTACAGAGAGAAAATAAAGATAGTGCTTCATCCACAATATTTTAGGGGCTTACTTTACTACCTCCTGATACAGAAACGTCATGAAAACATCCACAAGAAATGCATGTCAGCAGAGGAAATAAGAATGGGATGCAGAGGGCTCATTAAGGGGAATTCTGCTTCCATAAAAATAGATGAGATCAAAAAGAAATCAGGAGCAAGGGGATGACTATCTTCCTAGTTCTCACATGCTGATGTATTTTGTCATGAACAGTATTTTGTAAGAAGTATGAATACGCAGCTGCCATCGCTGCCCTGCTGGTATTTAGCATGCAATTAATATGTTAAATGAGGTTTTGTTAGCAGCTGTCGATCTTGCTCATGCCGGTGGTCAAGACTGAGTCAGAAGGATATGAAATAAGGAAGAGAGCCCAAAAGAGCCAAGTGAAACTGAGATGCCTGATCCTGTGAATGTTTCACTTGTCAACAATTCACATTACGGTGCATTGACACCAATGAGTTGATAAAAACCCACATCTTGAGACACCGTGTCCAGCACGTCGATGGCCTGGGTATCAATGCTTCTGTGCTGCAGCTACAGCATGCTCTTCCCCTAACAAAAAGCTGTGCAACAGTGCCTTTCTTCTGCACCTCCTCCCCTACAGCACTGCCCTCAGTGTGGATTCTCAGATTTATTACAGGAATGGTTCACTCGTTCACAGCCCTTCTCACGCATCCCAGAACAGAAAGGATCCAAAGCCACGGTTACTCCTTTGCAGCCCTTTCTGAGCTCCCACAGCACACCTTGCTGAAGAAGCTGTCTCAGTGACACGCAATGCTCGTGCTAGGAGAACACAGGAGTTGATGTGGTGAATTTCACATCTGTGGGCAACATGCTGGAACCGCACCAGCAACATTAAACAACGAGACAAGAAAATTTAATTAGAGCGATAGCAAGCTCAACAGCTTCAAAGCACCACACTGAATGCCTGCTTATACAGGAGACTCATTAATTTGCTCTGTGTCTTTTGTTCATTTTTAAACACAGGAGTCATCTGACTCCGTGCTTTTAGCTGCAGGTTGTTCCTCTCTCTTTTTGCTACGTTCAACCACAAACACACCAACCAACCATCAGTTCCAACAACAAGGAGGCACAACCTCCAATCTGGTGGCTCTGCACACCACAGCAAAAAGCAGCACAGGATTTACCAAAATTACACAGCTTGTATCATAGAATCACAAGGTTGGAAAGGACCTACAAGATCATCCAGTCCAACCATCCACCCATTCCCATTGCTGCCACAAGCTGCTAAACCACATCTTGTAGCTCCTCATCCAGACTCCTCCTGAACGCTGCCAGGGATGGCAGCTCCACCACCTTCCTTTGCAGGCCAACCCAGAGCCTGACCACTCCCTGAGAGAAGAAGTTTTTCCTTATGTCCAATCTAAACCTCCTCTGGTACAACTTGTGGCCGTTTCCTCGGGTCCTGTTTGTGGTCTGGGAGAAGAGGTCAAACCCCTCCTCATCACAACCTCCCTTCAGGAAGTTGTACAGTGCAATAAGATCTCCCCTGAGCCTCCTCTTCTCCAGACTGAACAATCCCAGCTCTTCAGATTTCTCATGATGTACAGTGATGATGCAGGAAAAAGCACATCTTGGGCACAAGCCCAGTCATCTCTGTGTATACACATACATAAAAACACACGGGGCTGCCCACAGATCTCAGTGACAGTAAAACAGGCACGAACTCAGATTGCTGCTGTTGAAATTCAGTATTCCAGCTTCAAGAAATTGCACTTTATTTCCTACTCACATCCAAAAAGAAAGAAAACTGAGAGATGACAAAGAGCTATTAGAGCATCAAAGCTGCCCTCAGAGGAAAGGCCATCCTGCAGCTCAGTCTGTTGAGCCATACATATCTTATTTCAAAAGCCTCCTGCCGTGTGAGTTGCTGGGTCTCACGAGGGGATTGTTGGGAAATATTAATTGTGGCAATGGAAACACACATTTCCTTAAGCTCTTGTAAAAAATTTGTGCAAGTGACTGCAAATATGGTGAAGACTTTGAAGGGGAAAAAAAGGCACACTTCAAGAATTTAATACATGGTTAGGGATTTTTGTATGCAGCACTCAACATCTTACTGACATGTTTTTTCTAATTCTCTCCTGCATTTGAGTGAATTTTAGAAAGAATTGTATTAGTGACACGCAAGAAAATCTTAACATCTCCCCACAAAACTATTGTAGGAGCTCTTGGAACTCAACCAGTTTGTGGAAATGTTGGTGGTTACTAGCCCAGCCAGCACTGACCTGACTCTGGAAGCAGTGCATGCAAACCCCAGCTGGGCTGCTGGCTTCTTTCTTTGGCAGGAGCATAACTAACCCTCTGTCACAGTACCCAGTACTGGTCTTATTGGTTTTGATCTAAGAGCCAGTTTTACAAACTGATCGCCAAGAAGCCCAACAGGATGACAATATTACCTCAAGTAACTTTGTCTACCTTTTAAATTCAACACCAAACTGCCAAGAAAGTAAGTGGTTAATTGGGGTAATAATGAGCATAGGGATTTATAAGTCACTGAACCTTAAAAAAGATTAGAGTCTGCAAGGGAATTACTACGAAATGTAGGTCGCTGTGATCTTAGTGTAAATATTTGAGAGCCCAAAGCACTTCCCCTGCTCTTCCCAGCACCTTGCACAGAAACCAGATATCTGACCAGACAGGGAGTAAATGTGTATTGATTAACCAGCTGCGGTTATGCAGCTTCAAGAAGGTCAGAGTGAAAGAAATTGAGAAACAATAAGAATGATACATCACTTTTATCATGCTGTTTAGGGGAATATGTATTTGGCCTTGCTGAAAATTAGCATGAGTGCTTGCAAAGGATAAGCTAAGTGCATATCAAATGATCTTATCTTGTGACTAATTGATGTGTGCACACAGGTCGATGGAGGTATAACCAGGCTAATTAATGTCTGCAATCTTATTGAAAGTAAAATCTGTGTTCTTCCAATTCTGCATCAGAGGGTGGAGTTTTGCTTATTTTTCTGTCCTTATCGTTTCTGCTATCTCTGTTATACAGACTAACAGCATTTCCTATGAATTCACATGAAACCTGTCTCCCATTTCTAAGTTCCAAGGAGTTCATAAATTTCACCAAGAAACTCCACCTCATAATGCTGTTATGATGCAATGTACTCCAACATTAAGATGATACAGGACCAAGCCCAAAGCTTCCTGACTTATTAATGGCCATTGTAACATGAGAAAGGTCACCAGAGAAGGATGTGCAGCACATGCCCCTCATTTGCAATAAAATGACTCATTGCAGCAGGATGCTGCCATCCCATCAGCATCCTCCTCAGCTGACAGCACCTCCCAGGAAAGCCATTAATGATTCTGGCTTGACTTTTCTGTTTAAAAGCACCACAAAGGACAACACAAGCTATCTGCAAAATTGGCTAATCACCAAACACAGTGCACCACAGCAAGTTTTGTGTCCTTTAGTAAAGCCAATAAGGACCGTGTACATCTCCAGAGCCATCCAAAGCATCACTGTGAGGAAGCACTGATCAGCAAGCCATAGAGAAAGGCAACTAACAATAAACTTTAGATACTCATGAGTGAAACTGCATTGTGTTAGAAAGCCCTCTTCCCTTGTGAACTCCATGGCCCTTGCAGATCTGCTGCCATCTCTTTCTTCTGAAGCCTGATGGTAGGGTTGGCTGAACTTCTCACCTCTGTACTAGGGTGCCTGTTTCAAGCTGTAGAGACTGACAGCCAAAATCTACAGCATTCGTGTAAGAAATAGGTATGGTATTGTTTTGCTATCAAATATTTTAGGACAAACCATAAAATAGGTAACCATTACAAAAAGCCATCTAGCTGCAGAATCTCCTGTGGTAAGTGTGTGCCTGTTTCTTGTCTACAAATTTGCTTTTGTTAATGTTTCCATGGATGGAGCAGGTGACAGCATTTCTGTGTGCAGTACTGCCTTCAGCATGCTCTTCTGTGCCACACTTGGGTGCTAGTTTTAGTTTTCCACTCCACTCTGAGCGCTTTAGTCACCTTGTTAAAGAAGCAGCAGCACTCTGTTTCTTAGTCTGTGCACACTCACACACATGGCAGGCACAAAACAGATACCTTGGCATCTAGGGAGCGGAAAGAAGACAGGGTAATCTGCCTGGCTAACTTCAGTGCTTCTATCCTCATTGCAGCAAACTCTAACTCCTCCTGTCAAGTGTTTGGGCATCAGTAATCCACAGAAAAAAAACGTATGATGAACATAGTGAAAATGTTTTACAAATTAAAGTACTGAATGTTATATCTTGATGTGTAGTTCTGACAATTCCTGGATGACACACACCCCACTTTGTGTCTTGAACTTTGGTGTAAAATGCCATTTTGTGGGTAGTTTTGAGATAGCTATATATGTAATTTTTATTAGGAATTAAGTTTGGATAACGTGTTTGGTTACAAAAAAAAAGAAAACAAGTTTCCTGCAGTCAGAGTTGCTTTTCCCAGACTTCTCTGCCTCCATTCTCATTTTATGTCAGTCTATGCCAGCTGCCACTCCCACTTCAACCTTTGCTGTTTTGAAATTTCGCTGTGAATTTTCTGGAAAATATGTCCTGACACACAGAACTGCTCTGCAGATGGATTTGCTTTTCCTAGAAGAAGCCACACCAAGTTGTGCATCAGATGGATCATTAGAATAAATCCTAATTTCCATTTCAGCAGAATTATGATATTCATCTCTGAAAACAGACCTATGCATACAGGCCTACTAAAGTCCAGTGTCATGATAACACTCCACACTTTGTACTGTGTTCAAGCTTTATAGGGCTAGGGTTTTATAGAACTAGAGTTGTCCTTATGAAGGCTTCTTCAAAATGTATGCATCCATTGAGCTACTGGATAACTGAAACTGCTAAGGAAATTTAAGTTCAATTCTATGCACTGTATGCATTAAAATATTTACCTTCCTTAGTTTCCTGAAAGGCTAAAGCCACTTTGGAAATAATCAAATCATTACTTCCTTTCTTCCCCACCTCCAATCTAAGCCACCCCCCACACCCTTCACACATTGTAAAGCATTCTCAACAGAACACAGACAAAAGAAAAGTGACATTTATATTTCTGCTACAAACCTGAAGTTTCTGAGCAAAGACTGGAGGGTTCTTTTCTGCTAAGTCAGGATCCAGATATTCAGGTTGATCACATATTGACGTTTTCTTAGATATCCTGTTGAGAAGAGCATCAGCAGAGACAAAGGAGTCTTCAGGAGATGTCTGAAGGATAAGAAGAGTGTAGGATAAGCAACAGAGATTGCCCAAGTAATTCAGGCTAAAAGCAGCTTGTCTGCAAATGTCTGATTTCTCAAAATTTCATTCTCCACAGAAAATTCCTTCGGAATATACATCTCATAGGTGTAACAGACAAACATCAAGGATCATTATTCCTAATTTAAAAGCTGAGTAAATTTTTTAGACTAATATGAAATTAGTGGCATTAAGACCATTAAGTCATGGCTCTTGAACCATGGACCATAGCATACTCTCTGTACATCCATTATCACGTTTTATCCAAATAATAGCTTTTGTTCTGTTCTGGTATCTCTAAATGAGTCCAAAAGCTTTGGAGATGACCAAAATTGAGTTTTTTGAAACAAAACACGTAGTTTATGTCTAAAATATCTCTACAAATATTGAGCTGAAGTGTAAACATCTCTGCATAAGGAGAAAGCACTTCAAAATGTTGGCTTGGAATAAGTGATCACATGAACATTTTAAAGTACAGTAAAGTTCTGAATTCCACCAAACTGACTCATTTGGGTCCTACCACACACTGCTACTAAGATCTTTAAGCATGAGGCTGAGTTCCCTCTCTGCTTGTGAGATCCACCTGTTCTGAGTTTTGTATGATGTGAATTTTCTGCAAGAAAACAGTTCCCAAACTCTTAACATGAATTACTTACTATTTCAATGGCCTCTGGTGTTGTTCCTAGTGTCATGGGCTCCAAGTCCTTCTGTTTTGACTTGTCTGGTGACTGTAAGAGTGCCTCTTGGCTGTCAGCGAGGACTCGGGAAGCTGGATGTTGTATTTTCATTCCAGAGGATTGCTGGGCTTCAGGGTCTTCAAAACTTGACCTGGGAAAGGATTGTAGGCATGCTTTCAGGGTGGAGCATAAGACCTTCTGCTAACAATGTATGTGCTCTTCATTATTTCCAGGTGTAAAAATATAAATACTGTTTCAGCTCATCTTTCTATCGTTCTGTCTCATAACGCTTTGCAATATCCTTTCAAAGCCACACACTGGAGTCATCTAAATAAACCCAGTTCCATCAGAAAGGTTACGCTCATTCCTCAAATACTTCTCACTTGCCTTTTTACCCCTTTCTCACCGTGACCTACAGCTCTCCCAGGAAACAAATGTTCCTAAGAAGAACAGATGTCCTTAAAGAGCAAAATTTGTTGAAAGTAAACACAACCCACACACACTGTTCTTACGAACAAGACTCCTTTTTTAGAAAACATAGCCAGGAAAGGACAAGAGAAAAGTTGCAATTAGATAGTTTCTAGATTGACACGAAAACAATCTCAGTATCTGAGAATAAAAACCTAAGTAAGAAGCCACAGCCTTGTGAAACAGGTGCCACTATGGTTCTGTTTGGTAAGAATATAAAGGAGAAATACATGTCCTTATTCCTTTTCATTGCACAACTTCTGCACCTTTGCCCTCTGCTCTCCATCGCATGCATACACAGATGGGAATCTATTTATAAACAAACAACTGTGCAACAGAGATGCAGGAAAGAGGAAGAACTGCCCGCCTGTGTGTTAGGACAGCAATCTGTTTTCCTGACATCCTTTTCCACTGCTGCATCTCCTCGCAGTGACATACCCTGAGCACGGCGTGGTGGAATCAGACAGTCTGACAGGAGGTGATTTGACTGGGCTCTCCTGCTGTGCATCGAACATTAGGTACAAAGATTGTTTCTTCGGGGTGCTATCATCCTGCTGGCAACAGGAAGAGAAAGACTCATTAAGCAATTCAACTGTTTTCCATTAAAGCTAATTTACTGCCTTAAGTGACAAACAGCTAACAATAACGGGCTGTAATCCTCTCTATGCTGATACTGATAAAAGATGATCCTTCTCAGGAAGAAATCGATAATGAACATAACCTAAACAGTTCACTCTTTGTAATGGTTCTTTCTCTCCCACTTTGGGGTTAATCTGATTTCTGGTCCTGTCAGGCTGGAGGCATCCCTTGACTGAAAGCTACCAAAATATTCATTGAATACAACATTACTCTCCTTGGTTCATGTACCTGACATACACCCTTGGCTTTTCTAAGTCCCCACTGGACCAAATCCATGAGTTGAATGGAAGGCAAAACAACTGATAACATATAGTGCTGCATTCCACAACTGACATTCATTCTGTATTCTCTCAGGATTCCCTCCATCATCCTAAAAGTTTTACTTTCTGATTCTTAAAATAGTTCAGTAGCTGGCATAGACAGCTCTGTGTTTTCCACTGCTGGAACTTCTGAGCTCCTTTTAATCTCCAGAAAGAACTGCTATGATCCCAGCTTCAAAATACAATAAAATGGAACAAGCTCTACAGGATATAGGACAGCACAGCACATGCAATTTACCCCAGTTATGCCAATTTAAAAGGAACTGGGTTTGTGAATCTGCTGCAGGCACTCCATAATTAATTTAAGGGGTAGTGAGGTTGATGGCATCATCAGGATAGTGCATTATGATAAGGGAATGCAAACGCATGGGAATGGGGTGAGAACTTACAGGCACAGAGGAGCCTATTTTCTCCATATATTCTATTTCATATGAGTTGCCATATTCCAATTCTGCAACAGAAACAAAAAAGAGCCATTAGATACACGCTGTGAAATGACGTCTGCATAAGTAAATGAGGTGAACTCTCATTTACAAGGGCTGCTTCCACTCTCAATACTTTTCTGTGAGGCATTAAAAATAGAATGTACAGAGAGAAAGGAGATGTACTTTCATCGATTTTCAGCAGTGAACTTATGACACACTTCAAGCAAATGTATTTGCCTGAGCAATTTCTGCTTTATCGGCTTACCCAGCCTCAGTGCCCAGAACATTAACACGATTCCAGAGCACTTTCACAGCAGATAACTTTCCTCTATCTCATCACAGAAAACACGCTTCTCAATTATTGGTAATGTTGATACTGGGTTCCTTTAATGCATGCAAAAAGGTGTAACGAGCTGTTATGACATGAAATAATCATTCTTAATTAAGAAGGACAGTTGTGATGTCGCTTGAGATAAAAAATATGCATTGAATACCTGCACGCTCACTGAACAGGGTGAGACCACAGCCCAGCTTGCTTGGCTGCTGTCACATTTTAGTCATGGAGGAAAAGCCTAAGGTGGGAAGGTTTACAAGGAGCCCTAAATCTAGACCCTAATAAAAATGCAAATTTCTGTTGCTGTTCTACTTCTGATCTCCTAATTACACTGGTGGGAATAACCATATTTCTTTCCAATCCACTGTCATCCAGTGGCGAGCTGAGAGAGAGGAGGACTGATAAAACACAGCCAAGTAGAAAGGAGAGCATATCTTCCTGGACCCAAATAAATACAAAGACTTTGTTCGGTTACATCTTAACTTAAAAATATGATTAATTTGCCCAAATTCCATACTTTACTCTGCTGCCTAGCCCAAGTTAACCACGTGAACTCTGAGTCTAACCCAAGAAACCACTTACCATGTTTCCATTACACAGAAGTCCTAACAAATGACACGCTAGCATTTACATTGAGACAAAAGCATGTGCAAAAGTTCCTTTAGATTTGGGCAGCTTTTGAAAAGCAGGGCTTGTGAATCAGAAAGATGAAAATCATCATTAGAACATCTATCCTTTACGAGCAAAACCAACACTAAAAAATAGAAATAATCTAAGAAGGAAGAGATTGTTGTAAGTATAAAGCATCAGAGAGTACAAGAAATGTGACTCAACAATCTATGTGTTTTGTAAAGCAACTACAAACTCACAGAAAATGACACTGGGGAGATAGTAATGCTAAAATGTCTAAGTGAAGAGAATGCTATACTTTGCTCCTGGCTGCTTTAAATTCCTGGCACCATGTGTTTTAATGGTAATAAGAAGCCAGGTGATGCAGACAACCTCCAGGTATCAGACACAAACTTCTTCCTACTGAAAGCAAAACCAAAGCTGAAACAATGAGACGATAACTGCCTGCTGGACGTCGTGTCACAGGAGAAATGGAGAAACATTTCATTGACTTCCTACAGCCCAGCAAGGGGCACCACAGTATTTGCGGGGCAGCTTCACAGCCCCCCCAGCCCCAAGGGAGCCCACGAGCAGCCTGCACTGCATAGCCATGCCTCTGCCATCCTCTGCTGCCACGAGGGCTGTCATCCCGCAGCAGCCTGCGACCCCAGCCAGCTTTTGGGATAGCATGTGTTTAATTTTCCTGATTGAGAAAGCAGAACACAGATGGAAATACTTCAGCAAGGAACAAAAGGAACACCATGGCTCGCTACACACGGCTTAGCGTCATCTCATTGGCCTCACGATTAGATTGCACCTCCTCTCCCAGGTATCACCTCTATGATACCACCTCCCCTCCAGAACCTTATGCTCCAGTTATCTCCATGCACTCAGAACCTACAAATGCCCAGGATATCCTATAAGGTAAGATAATTATATCTTTTATAAATGCATACGGCAGACTTACTCTAAGTGATGTTCTCCAACTCCTCCCACAAATAGCTGCACCGTTACATCAGAACTTTCTGCTAATAATTACTGCTTATTTCTGGTCTGTGAAATGGCCAAAATAAAAATGGCAGCAGCTATGAGCAGAGCGCAACAGATGAGTGCTGGATGTGTGAGCTGACTGTGTGGTTGGGCTGCACTGGTATGAAAGCAGTGTTAGGTTACAGGGTAACAGTCACATCGCCGTCTGGGAGTGGTAAAAGATCCGAGCTGAGAAACAGTGCTGGAATTGCTCAAACATTTCTCAAAGCAGCAGTAGTAAGACTGCCAAGGGAAGAAAAGGATTATTTTTAAGAGATCTGAAAAGCGGAAGTGCTGCTGATTATAATTAGCATGTAACGTGAAACTCCAACTATACCGTGCAGCACACGAGATGAGACAATTAGCATTTAATTAGGAGCTTTGCACGCTTTCTTCTACCACTTTGATAGCTCAAGTGATTGCTTTAGAATCTCTCACTATTCCTTTGTTCCATTTCCTTCCACACAACTTCCATTTTCTGGCATTTTGAGGTTATTTTCTAAAAAAACATTTCTTGGCTTTAAAAAAAATCTAACAGAATTTCTCACTTGACCATAAAATCAAATGGATTAATCCAGACTGAAATACTTATCTGAACAGAAGACTCAACAGATTTCCAAGAAGTCCAGGCTGTGCAAATGCATAAGCACGTGTGTCTGCACATGTGCAGTCCCATTAAAAGCAGCTTTATCATTCATGTCTTTTAATATCAAACACATTTGACCCAAAAGCTCAGCAGTTCTTAAGCAGAAACTCCTCAAACAGTATGGAACAGCTTTAGTGTTAGATTGGGACTTGGGGCAAAAGGTTAGGAAAAATAAGGAAATCTGATCGAGAGGAAAAAGTTAAAGCCAGGGTAAACTCATGCATTCCTCCCACCCTCAAAGCTGAAAATTTGCCCTCTGAGCAGATGTTGCAGAGCAGTGCTTCCTCTGCTAACCCCAGTGAAGGCCACACACAGATTTCCAAGTGGCTGAATTCTCTCTTCCATATTTCACAGACCTGGAGTGACAATTCTCTTCCCAGAAACCTCCAGTTTTGTCTTGCAATGGCTTATACGAAGGTACCAGAAGAAAGATGTTAGGCTGACACCTAAGGTGATTTTACTTGGCACCCAAATAACTGTTTTCCCCAAAGGACATCCAGGACGTTTTTGTGCATATAGAAACCTGGATCCCAGGAGCCTGAAGGGGAGGTGGTAAGTTAAGGGTCTTAAAGCACAAACTTCGAGCAGAATTGTAACCATACTTTCTCCCACTCACATTATAGACTCAGGCTCAGGCAAAATCCTTTGTGCAGTGAGCCCAGGTCTAAAAGCACTGACAGAGAGCAGTGTGAAGACACAGGCAGCACCCAAGAACATAGCAAGTCTATAATTAATCATAAAAAGAAAGAAAAAGTCAATATTCTTTGAAGGGCTCTTCCATTTTCGTTTAAGCTGCCTCTCCACCCTCTCTTGAAATCTCAAGATGTCACTACTGGGGTCATTTATTCAGCTTCCCATAACTGCCAAGATCCTCAACCTGATCCAAAGAACACCATTTTTAGGGCTCCCCAAAATAACATCAGCTGGATGCAGGTAGCCCTGGCTAAGGCATACCCTCTGTAGGAGAGCTGAACTTGGTCTCATTGACAAATGTGGACAGATCAGAGGGCTGGGGGTAGTCCTGCTTGTCAGTGCTCAGGTCCACAGTCATGCAGGTCCATTTCTGGCTGGTCACTGCCAGTTTCTCCTCATCTGTCGCATGAACCACTGCGGATATGATGGGAGGTGTCTCTGGGGTAGGCAGCGGGGTGGGATCCTGTAGAAAACAAGGGCTGATTAATTCTGTTATCTTTCATCAAGAGATTGTATGATCGACTCTGAATTCCTCCGCCTGACTGCAGTCGTCCTTTTAATTCCACACTCTTCACTGCAGCTCTGTCTAAAATGCTTACTGAAAAATACTGAAGCGCTGCATTTAGAACTGCCCCAGTGACAAGTCTTCCTCCTACGACTGAATTCTTTGATGATAAACACTCACATTGCAAAGCTGCCTTGATAATGAGGCAGAAAGAAAATCTGGAGCCGTTTAAATCCGTTAAGCACCTGACAGAAATTGCACCCACCGCCCAGGATTGAAGTCTTTGAGTAACAAAGCTGACTTCTTAGGCTCCCCTTGCAGAAGCCAGTCTGTGTAGGGCTGCGAGGTCACAAACCCTTTCTGCTTTTCTATACCATCAATCCGCATCAATGAGAGGGTAGAATGGGGTAAAAGAAGGCAGGCAGCAGCGTGGAAGGAGCTGTGCTACATCAAAGCAGTCTGGCCTTTACACACAGAGAGCTTTTGGTAACTCCTTCCAAGGGAACCACCTGCCGGCTGCTTACAGCAAGCAACAGAGTGCCCAAGCACGTGCTGCTAGACCAGCCCCCTTGTTTTATTTCTGCTTTCCTAACAGCCCACAAGCGTCACACATCTAGCTTCGTACTTCTGGATACAGACAATCCAAGGTGGATACTCGGCTTAATTTTTCGGATTGTTCTTTGTAATGTAGGGCATTCCAAAACATACTCAGTCGCAGCCTCATTGGGATTCACAGAGCAATATATATTGCATGGATGCCTAAAGCTTAATACCTCATGATTACAGCCCCACACATTCTACTTGGATGCCAGTATGCTTATATTCTTTACAAAAGCTCTTCTATTATTCTATTCAACTTAAGGCCATTTCCCCCCATCCTGGTGACAGGACGAGGGGAAATGGCCTTAAGTTGCACCAGGGTAAGTTTAGGTTGGATATCAGGAAACATTTCTTTATAGGAAGGGTTGTTATGCACTGGAATGGGCTCCACAGAGAGGTGGTGCTATCACCATCCCTGGACGTGCTTAAAAACCATTTGGATGTGGCACTCATGGACGTGATTTAACAGAGGCTTGTTAGAATTAGAGTAGTATGGTTAGGTCATGGTTGGACTCGATGATCTTTAAGGTCTTTTCCAAGCTGAGTGATTCTATGATTCTATTATTAAATGTACAATTCTACAATTGTAAATCAAATGCCTCCTCCTCACCCCTGCAAGAACACAGTTAGGCATATCACAACCATGCAGTATTTACCTGAGAAGGAGGATCAGATAGTGGCGATCTTTTTGGTGATTTTTTCACCCTAAATGTATCACTAAAAACAAAGTTACAACAGTTAGCATGGTAACAGCAGAAAGAAATGGGTCGTTTCACACTTAGCAAGAGACAGCTACAGAAAGTGCAATCTCTGTAAGCCCTTCTGTTGAAAATCCCATCCATTAGGCAGCAGCACCACAGAGAAACATGCTGGAGGTACAGACTCTTGTCATGCATTTGGAACAGACCTCAATTCCCAAAAAGCTGAGAAAAGCAGGATTGCCATATTTCTAAATTCACAGAAAAAATGGTGGGTTTTTTGTGCTTTTTTTTTTCCCCTGCTAACTACTGTCAGAATGTTATTTACAGAATGGAGTTGCTGCTTCATTGCAATTCAAATCTCTGCTCTGCCACAGACATCCTCAATGGCCTGAAGCAAACTATTTAACTTCTGTCTGTTTCAGTTTCCCGTCCAAAAATAAAGCCCCAAACATATCCCAACAAGAATGACCTGCGAATTAAACCTGACAGACTTGGTCAGCAAGCTCCAATCACCCCACAGGTCACTAAGATGGGTATGCTTTGGGTGAAGGACATGGAAAAAAGCTGAGGTAGATGCCGTTGATGAGATTCCAGCACAAAGTTCCATCTTTACCAATAGACACAAGAGATATCCCCCCCTGAAACAAACACAGCATCAAATATGGCAATGCTGCTTCCAGTGCCCGGCGGCTCACAATGCAAACCAGCCCTCCTAAAATCCCACAAGTTTAAATCAGGCAAAGAAAATGGAGAATTCACATTATATGGAGGCGTATAATTATAAATGTTGGCTTTATCTTTCTTCACAATTGGTTTAAAGTATTTTCTAACAAGGAAATCAACCAATTATCTACCACCTTCATGCATATTGCCACAGCTATTCTAGCACATTTTTGCTACTGACTAGAAGAGGCAGAAAACATCACACCCAACTCACTGATTGAGATTTAATGCAAAAACTTGAGAGGCAGTGGCAAAAATTACTGCTCATCAGCTCATCCCTGGTCTATGAGTGGCAAGGTCAACACTGCAAATTGTAACGGTGGGTTTCAATTGGAAGAGGGTAAATCAATACCACTTCCATAGGGGAAAATGAATTGGACAGATGAATATTAGGGTGTTCAATGCTACTAATTATCCAGTTGGGATGCTAGAAATAATTAGGACAAGTTATTCCCTTCAAGAGAAATACTTCATGCAGTGTTTAAGAAAGATCGATTGTACAATGTTTTGGTACTAGGGTAGAAATAAAAGTCTGCCCTATTATCTCTAGGATGGGAATTCTGATGTTTTAAAAGATCTTTGACAGGCAAACAGATAATCAGACTCCTCTAACTCATTCACAGACGGGTGCTTTCCTTAAACAAGCTTTCATACGTGCCAGTGAAGTGACACAGTGAACATAAGAGCTTCATGCTGAATAATAACTGATCATGCTGCAAAATAAACGAGTAAAATTAAAAAGCCCACAAATCAAAGAAGAAAATGGAATTGTTAGCTTAGAATTACTTACAACAGAGAACATACAGACATCACATCTTCTACCATCCTAAGACAAATAAGACAAAGAAAAGAGAGACAGACAGAAGGAACTGACAAAAAAGATAAACCTACAAATATGCTGTTAATGTGTTACAGCAATCTGACCATGCTTATCTTCTACCTGCATAACTTTAACCTCTACCTTTTATTGTTCAATAGCTTCAGAAGAAAATGCATTAACGCTTAAGTTTTTTTATTCTTCCTAAATTCAACGTTATACTTCAGACATGCATTCATCTTACAAAGCACATTTTTCAAAGCTAAAGCCACTAAGCTAAGTTCTCACTGACAAATGAACTGTCCCTGATGGTAGCCACCTGCTTTCTCCTCCAAGCATGCTGCTGCTTGTTATAGGGGATGTCTGACTGCCTTGAATGGCAGTTAAGCTTAAGGAAAGCACTACTGCTCAGCTTGGCAGCTCCATTCCTCACGTGTGAGGCTCCTGAAGCTGGCATGTTAAGACAGCCTCCAACCATCCAGCACCTTTGGGAGGGATGTCGACACAAACCATCTATTCGGATACACCACTGAGCAGGCATTCAGGAGGCATCAGCTGCTCTTGGTTCACTTTCATCTGAGCAAGATGACCCATCACAGAACAGCTCAGCACGTCAACACGTGAACAGAGAGTGATTTGCATCAAGCTGACATCCATTCCAAAAATCTCACGTTTCCACAGGGAGGTCAGTCCTTACACTGCTCCAGGTCTCATTCAAGAGTAACAGTTGATTATTTTTATTGATTTGGACACACATAAGAGAGTGTACAGCACGTAGTAGTGCACATCTAGCAATGGCTTACGCTCGTGCCTGTCTTCTCCACTCCCATAAGTCTTATCTAACAACAGCAGTCTTTCTGCATGATAAACACATTCTCAATCTAGCCCATGGAATTTTATTTCTGCAACTCTCAACAGAAAACAAACAAGCAAACGAACAAAACCCCTGGCTTGGCAAAATTCTTCAATTTGGATATATTACAGTATCATTGCTAATTCAAACACCTGTCAACTGCTCGGAGCAGTGTTTCACACTGGCTTCTACCTCCTTCCCTATCGAGGAGGTATCCCCAAGTAGGGTCCAGCATATCATACCAGCTGGTATCTTTGCCCAGGTTGGGTTCTCCTGCCCTGGATCCCACAGTGGAGTCACACTGAGGGGCCTTTTTATTGAGGGAGCAGTGATAGGCAGAGACAAATATAGCCACTGCCTCCCACGGCATCCTCCAGCAAGCTCTAGGCCAATTTTCTTCTAGAAAGTGTTAGAGCTGCAGGCAGCACTGTGCATTAACATGCAGATCCTCTTCTTTGTTAGAAACCACTTGGAAAAGTAGGTTATAGAGCTGCAGCAAGCAGATATCTATTATAATGCTGTGAAAGAAGTCCCAGAGAAGGGCAGAAAATTCTTACAAACCTCATGAAAAAAAAATTACAAAAACCTACCAACTCTTTTTAAATTCACATCGCATCAAAATTAACAACTTTGGAATTGATTCTGATATTCAGAGCAGATGGGTGGACCCAATAAACTCATACCAGGAGTCCAGCTCCTGGACAACACAATAAGGCTCTGGCTGACTGTAAATATTGAACTTTATGGTCTGGTGACATAAAAATTCCCTTCTGTCCCCAAGACTCAAACTGTAATCTTGCAGTCAGACTTTTATGTCTTGGTTTGGACAAAACCAGTTTGGACTATAGACTCAAATGCTTAGAGTACATCTCAATTCCCACCTAAACTTCCCTTAAATTTGAGGCATATCTCAAGAAAAAGCAATAACAAAGAGAATAGGCTTCCCTTCAACAAACAACTATATACAGCAGTCTAACTTCCAAAAACCAGAAAGACCAGAAAGGTTCCTAAAAAAAAATAAATAAATAAAAGGCTCATGTCTCCTCAAATCTGGTAAATGAGATGAATTAGATGTCTGGAGGGCAGCAGGTGGCTTAGCAAGCTCCTCCCTCCTCCCTTACCAAAGAAATTTTTTACAGGCTTTACCCAATTTTACCAAAATACTATAAGTCACTGGACAAAACTTGCTGTGTACAGTAGAGGACTTGTTCTTGCCTTACTGTTTCATTCCCCCCTCAAAAGCTATCATTCATAAAATAATCTTTACCAGGGTGAATCAGCTTAAACAGTTTTCAATCCCAAAATGAGGTCACCAAAAAACTTAGCACGAAATTGAAAAAGTTGGGACTTAATCAGATTCAAAGCTACACTGGACCCCAAAACTTCAAAAAGCCCATTTCCAGACCAGTGATCTAATCAGGACTGATTCACACTTGGTTCTCCATTTTGATGTGGAAATATCAAGCTACCGAGGTAACAGGCTGAGGTTGAAAGCACGTACAGACATGAGTCCAGTTGTGCAGTAAACAGCACTCAGTAACATCTTCCTTTCTCTAGTCAAAGACAAAACTACTCTAACTATATGCTACGGGGTAGGAGCATGCTGCTTCAAATCCAGAAGCATCTGAGCCCTTTAACTTACGTCTTTAGTGGAGTCTTCTTCTTTTTTGCAGGTTTGTTCAAGTTGTCTCCATCAGTTCCGTTTGTTTCATTGGCACTGGCTGGTATCTCAAAGGAGGCTGGAGATTTAGTGGGTGAGTTGGCAATCTTAGAAGAAGACTTGAAAGGGTCAATAGAGTCCTCGCACATGTCTGGCTCAAAACTGTATGTTTGTTGAGGCAGTTTGGGAGATTCTTGCATTTTTGTGTTAGAGGAGAACGGGTTAAAATTGGGATCATCCCACTTGTCAATATCAAAAGTGTATGATCCTTTTGTGATAGGGATTTCATTTGGATCAGTGGGTGTCTTTGTCGGGGTGGGAGGAGCATTGTCAAGCTTTTCCACTGACTTTTTAGTCTTTGGCCTCCGTAGTGGCATTTTAGCACCAGGTTTTTTACCTGTTTTTTTAGGAGGAGGGGCACTCTCCTGCTGGTCTTCACCAATCCCTTTTTCTTCAGAATAATCAAATTCCAGCCTCACCGCAACACCTTTGGCCGGAGGGTCCTCCTGTCCCCCAGTGTCTGATGGAGTCACCTCCCCAGCCTCTGGTGCGGGTGTAAGAGGTAGCGTTTTCTTGTCGGCAGGGGGCGAGTTTTGCACTTTGTTGCCTCCAGTGCTGAAAGCACTAATCCCTTCCAAATTGTCTGGATCCAAAGGGTAGGATCCCTCAGGCACAGCTGGAGCCTCCTGTTTCTCAGCGGAGGTTTTTGAAGGGTCAGTATATTCGGGTTTTACTGAGTCAGCCTTTGCTTCGGGTGCTGGTTTCTCCTCACCTGCAGAAGCTGCTTGGCTAAGGTCAGGAGGCTCTTGTGGTGTCTCCTTCACTGGTGGAGCATCCAGAGATTTTTTTGCTGACTGCTTCTTTTTTAAGGAAGCAGGCCTGGATTTCTTTGTTCGCTTAAGGGTACTGGAAGCACTGCTTGAACCAGTACCATAAGCATCTGCTGCCGGTGCTAATGTCTCGCTGTTGCCAAGATAGGATGCTCCATCAAAATCACTAGCTTGCAAGCTAAGAGACCGAGATAATGTAGATTTGGAAACTGGCACTGAATCAGTAGATTTTCTTCGAACATTCGCTTTGGGGTCACGATTCTTCAGTTCTGGAGAGCTCGGTCCTAAGGCATGGAGAGAATCAACCAACTCAATGTTATCAAAGTCCAAGTTGTAAGTTCCACTGCTGGCTATTGGCTTGTCCTCATCAAAGACGGTGGAAAAAGAATGGCAAGGGGGACGGAAAGGGCTTTCTTCAACTGACTCACTGTGTGACACATCAGTTACGGGGACAGTCTCAGGAGGTAATCCTGTGGGAACAAACAGAAGACAGTGAATTTTCAACATTCTTCTGAGTAAATTTCCTTACAATTTGGCCAGTGCTTCAGCAACTACATGTTCATATTAAGTTTTGTTTCCCATGTGCTATTTTTACTAATTTCCCAGAGGAAAAAACAATGGAACATGTCTTCCTCTGCAAGAGAATTCAAGGCTGCTCCTGTCTGCCCCAAGCAGTCAATACACTCTACTTTGACCTCATAATTCCAAGTTTATGAGAAGACGTGAATCACTGAGAATTCTGTACGAAATAATGAAAACGATTTAAAATAAAAATCAATTAGACAACTCTACAAATATTCTCAGTTGCACAGCTTCCCTAAGAAAGACCATTACATGCTCCCTACTGATTATTCAAAACATTTCTCAAAGGGTAGCTCTAATTCAATGATGAAGGGAAATTTTTTTTTAGAGAGAATTATATGCTAGAACTGCTCAACAGAGCATCTTTTCTTTGTAGATGAGAGCTTGTTTACTGGATAAAATCCTAAAAAGTTCTGTAGAACTCTCTTGACTTCACAGTTATATTGGATGAAATAGAAAAGTACACAGTGTACAATGAAAAGAAAGAAAATAGAAAAGTAAGAAAGGATTAAGATAATGGTCCTTTCTGCTTATCTCATGAAAATTCATTACTAAAATGCTTTACTGATCCTGAATATGGTTTGCTCTCGCTGCCATTGCACTGCTCCATGTCTGAACCTCACTGCAATCTCCACCAACGCACAAGTCAGGAACAGCTTGTCTTTACTTCAGAGGAAACGTTAAGTCTGTACAGAAATTATTGTTTAAGAATGCTGAGAAGAGAAGAAATGTTAGGGAATCAGATATGTTTCCTTAGCACAGCACCAAGTACATTCAAAGATTTTCAAAGGAATGACAGCTAGATGGCTTGTCTTTGAATTTTACTGAGTTACATGAATTAAAAACACTGTTTTACTGCAGCTGTTTTGTTTTTCCAAAATGAATGCTAATAACTTGGCAGTACTTCAGGACAGTTTATTATTTCCCTCCTCTTCTCTGGGGTGCTCTTGGTTTCACAATGGTCACTAATTAAAAGTGATTTGCTGAGCTTCACACACGCATTGCTCACTACTGATACTGGTCAGACCCAAATAGTGTCATAAAAGCCCACACTACACTAATCTGTGCACGTTGCATCAAAATGGAATAGAAGACACTTAGCAGGAATGCTCAGCAATAAACACCCCCATAGCTCTAACAAGTCAGCAGAGCCCAAATCTAGGTCAGTGTGAAATAAAAGGGAGATCTGAACACAGACTTCTGAAATTGTGTTATTTTCATTCCTGCACCTGCCAAAGACCTCACTAAGGTTGAGACCTCATGTTTAAAGTCCGCACAAACATTTATTTCATATATATTAAAAAAAATCAATGCCCTCCAGGACATGGAATGTAGAAGACAGGCAGAGCACAGCTGAGGTTGGGAACAGATCACAGCAGCAAACGAATATACAATGCCTTCTGTGCTCACAGCAGAACAGCATTCAGATTCGGCATGCTCCACGTAAAGCAGAGTTTTAACCCCTTTAATTGCTATCTCACAGTTTCCTCTGAACCAAACTTGCAGTATAGATTTCTGCAGAGTGCAGCTTCACTCGTGGCTGAGATATTTACACTGTTTCTGTATGGAACAATATATGAAATTGAGAAAACAGGGCTTCTGGCAGAAATGTAGAGCTGCTGCTCGGTTCCCCCCGCACTCCACCCTGGTTCCACTCCACCCTGGTAGCAGCAAGAATGTGGGAGGGGAAGAGGTGAACAGTATACTGCCATTGCAGAGCAACGTGTCTCTGTGTTGCCACAATTACATACTGAGACTGTTCTTTCCTGACATTAAAATCATATCTGGAGCACAGTGCCGTTCGCTTTCTTACATCACAAGACTAAGCAAAACAGTCTTTCTAATCACAGTGTTTCATTGAAGTACAGCTTGATGGCAGAGGAATGCACTATGCAAAATAAGGCAGGACTTGCCCTAGAGAGAACAGTATGACATCTTGAACAAGGACTTATAGGGGCCCAATGCAAAATACTGACACTGATACACAAATTATACCCATAAGAGATGCCCCCAGGTAGACAGGAACTATTGTAAGGAGCACAGGTGATAGCAGGGAAACCTCTTCTGTCCTAAAAAACAGGTGAGCCCCAAAAGAAAGCTCCCACATCATTCATTCCACAGAAGGCCCAAGCACAGCTCCTTCCACACAGACAGCTTTCTGACTGCACAGGAACTCTGCTTGGATTAGGTAAGAAAAAACCCCAAAGCAACAAAAGCCCAGGCTTCATGAAGCCAGGCAGCGTGCCCTCTGGGTGAGGGCTGCACCCGGGGAATCCACACCAACCACAGGCAGAGCAACCTCAGGGGAAGAAACGCTTCCAAAAACCATGGAGGCAACTTCCAGTGTGTTTTAAAGATATTTAAGCAGGAAAGAAAATGACATACCTTCACCGGCTACTAGCTTATTGAACCCACATCTTAACTGCTTCTTTATGAATGATGAAAATCTATTGAAGAATTAGAATAAAGAAATTCCAGCTACTTTTAAATCTTCTTCCTGTTAAATCATGTTCAATTCCAGTGCTGGAGCTGTGCTGTGTGCAAGGACAGAAGAGAGTTTTGTTCTTTGTTGACATGTCTCTAAAATAAGAGTGAAATCCAATAGGCTTGGACTGGAAAATAAAAGGCCTTAATGCTGCTGACTTGGAAGCAAAGCAAAACACTACTTTGAAAGATGTAGAAACAAAACTTGACCAGATCTAGTAAAGCAAGAAGTTCAATTCTATTTCTGCTTTCTCAAGAGGCGAAGGGAAACCTTTGGAAAATGCACACGCACACATCCACACTCTCCGTTATAAGGAAATAGCTCAGCAGACAAGTTCACTTTGCCTACAGCATATAGAAATTGGAATTATTTCATAGTACACATTGTCCAACGCTGCTTATTTCAAGTTCCTGCTTGCTACGAGAAGTCTCTGAAATTACAAAATCAGTTGGTAGCACTATTTTTAAGATTACTGTAAAAATACTCCTGCCATTTCATCTGGGAGAAAATTTGGATATAAAGATTATTTTCAATCTTCCTGTGCCGGGTTTGGAGAGGGAAAAAAAAGATAAGTCTTCCATACCAAAAATTCAGCTTGTTTTCGCCTGGCTCATTGTCTCTCTACTGGAAATGCTGACTTCCATTCCTCTGGCACAGGAAGGAACTGGAGACAGGTCTTCCACTGGAGACGAGTGGGTTGTAAAGCAGAGAGGGCTTCAGGACCTGCAGCTCCTGCCACGTGCTGCTCTCTGTGCCCATCCATGCCCACTGCCCCTCTCCTGGCGCCCTCAGCCCTCTGGCTCGACCACGTGGCAGGTTTTACTATGCCAAGAGCTGGTCTGAAGCCAGGTGAGCCTAGCTGCATTTCGGTCTCATCGTATTTATTAAGCTTTGAAGTCATCCTAATTAAAAACTCTCCTCTTGGCTTTCCAGCAGTGGGGTCCAGCTGTTGCACTAATGATAGCAGGCGGGATAACTGCAACTGTCTGCATCAATAATTACTGTCAGATACAGATGAAATAATCCTTTAAGCACTGACTATGCTCCCTCCTTTCACCCCTCCTATGGAAGACAAAAGCACAAGGCTGGCCATCGCTGCCTTGCACCACATGCCAAGCTCCCTGCCCACCCATATTCCTTATTGCTATTGAGTGAGCTGAGTAGTGTAATGAGAAATGCTTCATCAGCTGCTCCAAAACCCCAGGAAGGGGCTCACTCTGTTCTTTGCAGCCACGTGCACAACCCACAAGGTAAATGAACTGCAGGATAACTGTTCCTAGAAGCTTATGGAGTACAGACCGACTGCAATGTCGCATTTCCAAAGAAGCATGCAAGCACCTAGATTACATTCTTAATTTCTGCTACAGATTTCAGAAACAAATGCTTTGTGTGGCCCTCCTGCATTTGATTTTCTTCTGCATTACACATCTTTCCTCTCTCCCATAGATCACCCTGCTGTATAACTAACTGCATGTTGCATAACTTAGGAGCTCTGTCATTTTGGAGTAATTTGCCACCCATGGACAAAACCTGATTTGCAAATGAAATGCCATCCAGTGGCTTTTAATGTAGTTCACATTGGTGATGAATAAATATATTCAGTCTCCCATCTTTCTTCAGGAATATCTGACAGAAAGGAGGGGGAGATGTGGGATACAGGGAGAAAAGAATCACATGTGACAGGGAAGCACATGCGTAATCAAGGGCTTGAAGATAATCTACTGCAGTAATTAAAAACACGCTCCAATATGGCTTAGCATATGCATTCTTTTGTTCTCTCAGCAATTAACTTATTTTGTAATCATGGAAACTGAGATTAGAAAAAGGAAGAGAGAAGGAGAAACGTTGCTTGATACAGTGAGAGCTGTAATGTACAGGAAAAACTGCCAGGAGATCTTGCTATTTCATTTCTATTTCACAGAATCAGTTTGTTTTCTAGCTTCTTATAAACTCATAGCCTAATAACAACCTTCAACAGCACTCCTCGATGAATAAGCCCCAGAAACATTTTAGGTGGCTCAAGATACTTCCACGCATCCCTTAACCAAAGCTCAAAAGCCTCCACTCTGCATATGAAACACAAGTGAGCTTTTGTCTGCTTAGAGTAAAATTAGCACTGCACAATTCAGCCAGGTAATCAAGGTGACTCGGCTTTGGGATAAGGAAAATAGACAGCACAACAGAGAAGTCAATCTTAAATTGCTGAGTTGTCATCTGACAACCCAAACAAAGCTAATTTGGGCTGATACCGTGCTTTCTACTCCCCCATACTCTATTATTCAATTTGGAGAACAAAGAACACTCTTTTAGGGGCAAAAGTTTCTTTGATTTAGTTTTGTTTTGTTTGTTTTTTAATGCAATATCTTCTTGAAAACTCTTTTGTCAATGTGTACCATTTACATGTATCTGTTTTGCACATACATTCACACACAGTGCTATTACTCCTATACTGTACCAAAGTGCTAATTACTATTGTTCAGTGTTCTATGCTTCTTTCTGTTCACCTTCAGCTTCAGGTGACAGCTGAAAGTGACATTCTGTTAGCTGTCACTGTTAACAGCACCTGTATCTTGCTCTGTGAAGCTCCTAAAATACTGGGAGGAGGAAATGGGGAAAAAATAAGTCTAGAAAGTTCCTTTTTTTCTTTATTATTTGTCAAATGTTACGGCAGATTCTGTAATGCTTTGTTCCAGCAAGCAACTGGGTTTTTCCTCTCATAGGGAACAACGATCAGTACAAACTCATTAATCTTCCAGGAAACACTTTATTAGCACCCATCCCTTGCCTCTGCTAACACCAACACCTCCCTGCAGCAACCTGTCCCATACTGCATGCTCGTTACCTGCGTCTTCTGGGGGCAACTGGGGTTTTATTTCTTGCTCTGCTATGTCCACTACAATGGCTGCTGCTGTGTCAGGTGGTGGCTGCGGAGGTGATGGGGGAGCTTTGACTGGTGTAGTGGACTCCGGGGTCTCAAATGCTTCTTCTGAGTCAGAGCTCCTGGGGAAAACAAGAGAGAGAGCTTCCTTAACAAGCTGGACTAGTGAGCAGAGTGAAGATTCGTGTTGGGAGGGGACAAGCTGTATTTGGAAATGTAGAATTTTCTCATAGCCCTTTTCAAACAGTAAACACAGACGTTTGTTACATGTGGTGAGACAAGCCAAAAGATGTGCTGACTCCTGGTATTGCCAGCAATCCTCTTCCAGCACCGTGGGCTCACATGGGCACAACCAACCAAAGGACTTCAGAGGTTGGTGCTAGCCCAGCAAGGAAAGAGCTGTACCCAAATGGAGCCCATCTAGGGAAATACAAGCCTGAAAGGGAACAAGTGCATGAAACGACACATAACCACTGAGAGAAAACTGACATCATGCAAGTGCCTTAAACCAAACCAAGAGTAAATTCTAACTTTTTACAAATGTTATTAAGAAGCCACTTTTAGGACAAAGGATTGCAGTAATCATGGTATGTTCAGTATACATTGTATGTATGTATCATACAGCTTCAAGTAGCCACTTCTGTTGGTCAGACACAGATTTTCCTGCTGGTCTGTAATAACATGAATTGAAACTGACAGTTTCCTAAAGGGAAAGGGATTTGCCCATTTCTAGCTATTCTTTGCAAGGTTGGACTGCAGTCACCATGGCTGCCCACACTCAGCATGACAGTGCAATGGGGACCAAGCCTGCCATGAAATGAAACCAGAAGCACTCCACAAACCATCCTGCTGCAACAAAGACTCCTCTCACTTTGCTGAAGTCAAACGATACCTCAGAGCTGCCAGATTCTGCTTGCTTTATTAAAGCTCATGATTATTTTAAGCAGATCGATGTCAGCAGAAGTACAAGTACAGGATTTGCATCCTATTACACTTGCTGAAATCGGTCACAGCAGGAAGCCTCCTGCAAGCTGGGTAAAAAAACGATCCTGCTGCCACCCCCATCAGCCTGAGCAACAGAGGGGACCCTGCAGAACACCATGAGCCCTCTCCCTGGTGACACCAGATGCTTTGGATGGTTTTCTCACCTTTTGGGGAATTTCTGTCTCCCCAGAGCTTACACTGCTTCCTAGAGAACTGCTTATAAAAACAGTCTGGGTATCAATTCTGCCTATGGCTGTAAGTCCTCTCTGTGACATTGCTTAAACCATGCACAGTCACCAGGCCACAGAACAGGTGAATGGGAAGAGGCAGGCTGCTGCAGTGTGAATTATATTCCTTCAGAGATGCACCATGCCTTAAGTTCAACATCTTTTAAGAGCAGAGAACAAAGAACTTCCACAAGGCTACACAGTAGTTACAGAGCAGAACAATGTTTCCTCCTCCTTCCACTGAGACAGTTCGGGAATCTCGGTAAGTTGAAGCACCAAACAGAAAGACAATTTGATATTTACCTTGTAGAGAAGTATTCCCTGTCATAAAAACAAACTCATGATGTTATCATCCAAACCAGCAGAATTAAGGGTAATTCCTACCTCTCAGGTTTGTCTGCATCACCCGAGATTCAGCGCACATCTTTGCTTTGTCAATATTTAATTATCTTGGAAATATTCCAATCCAATACGTTTAATGTTCACATGCACCCCATCATAAGCAGCTATGTAATCTGTAAGAACTGCCTGAACCATAATTCAAATGCAGCTGAGTTTCATATGAGGAGCAGTCGTGACAGTAAAATATGGCACTTAACGAAGAAATCTGAAAGAAAGCTCAGTATCAGAAAAATGTTCTTTGTCATTGCCTGGAGTATGGCAGAGAGCACATACCAGGACATTACTTCAAGGTATACATTACATATCCTGGGAAAATGAGATCCTGTGTTGAGTCAGTTCAGTTTTCCTTAGTGAAAATACTGGATGGTCTCTCTTGCACAGGATATTTTTAAGACTATAGCTGCACCTACAAAGCATACCGAAAGATTTTCCCAGAACAGGATTTCCTCTGAGAAGGAAATTACATATTTCAGCCTGCTCTATTCAGAATGTCATTTCTCTAAGAAATAAAGGGTATACAGGAGAAAAAAAAATAACACTATTGTAAAGTTCAGTGTAGAACAGATTGCCAGTGGTGGGTAGGTTCTGCTGAAAGGAACTGCCCCTTGCATCCTCTACACCATGATTCTGGAGATCCAACCAAGGAGAAGGCAAGGTGAGAAGGGACATGTGGGTTTTAGAGAAGCAGAACTGTTGGTCCCAGCTGATCGTGTAGGTGTTGGGCATGAAAGTGCAGAATCACAGCCTAAAGGATTGGTTTCTGAGAAAACAAGGAATTAAAAGCTATACATTCACACTTCCTAAAAGGCAATTGCCAGCTTAGGTAATCAATGGGAGCTTGCTTTGAGAATATATTTTGAACCATTCCATCTGCATCTTTTGTTGTTTTATTTTTTTTTTTGCATGCAACAGGCAAAAAAAGATACAGATTGTAGAAGACAGGGAATGATGATAGTAACAGAGTACAAAATAACTAGAAACATTCTTGCAGTCCATCTCTTTCACCTCTCGGAAGACAGCCATTAAGCAGTAAATAGGAAGGCAGTCAGAAGAAAGATGGTGAACAATCAATACAGCGGGTACAGATGGGGAGAGGTGGGTAAGCCAAGGAGTGGCCTGGGGAGCAGGAGCTCTCCCACTCTCATCTGGAGGCTTGGAGGTCTTGCCCAGTCTGCTGCACTAACCTCAGCAGGGAACAAGGGAAGCAATCTGCACTGACTTCTTAGTCACCTTTGGCTCCATGGAAATCCAGCCCCAGAACTGATCTTAACATCTTTTTTGTGAAGCACAGATGCTATAATTTAAAGTCCTCCCTTATTTTAGGATGAAAAATAGTCCTTCAGTCACTGGGGCTGACAAGCATCCAGTAAGCAAGAATGGGATTCCTCCCTCCCATTGCCTCCATTTACTCGTTGCCCTCTTCAAGTATGACAGCCACCAAATCACGGTCACCCACAGTTGTCCAGAGCCTAGGGTCAATATAAAATAGCTTACAGCAGAACAGTTTCAATGTCTTCTGCCCCACTGGGAATCCTACGGTGTCTCAGGTTCTCCTAATATTTACATTACAGCATTAGAAACAGTGCAAGTGCACGCTCAGGTCAAAAAAAAAAAAAGTCAGATAATCTTCTGACTTGCACACAACAACAAAAGCACACTGTGCTCTGTTACCATACAACAGTGTTTGGAAGGTAATGAGCCAAAATGAAGGACTGCAAAGTTTTACTGCAGAGCTCTCGTTTAAATATTGCCCTCTAATTGCAATGGGCAGGATCACAGAATCACAGGATCACCAAGGTTAGAAAAGACCTACAAGGTCAACCAGTCCAACCGTGAATGTTGGATGTTTGGAGACACATGGAGAAACTGAGAGGGCTATCCCAGATGATAAGCAGCCTCTCATATCCTCTTGTCTGCCCTTCATGATGCTAATCAGGCTGATCCATTTGAAGAAGCGAAAACTTCCAAAGACTTGTCTGGAATACAGCTGCAGTCCTAAATACTTGAGAAGGAGACAGAAATTGCTGTTTTGTCTTATTTTTCTACCTCACACTTACATCTACATGCTGTTTGCCACTGGTTAGAGCTGCATTCCTAAAGGCAATGCACAGGTTCCAGTAGATCTAACCTTCTAAAGCACCTAAAATATCATGAAGTTAAGGTATACATTCCACATCAGTATTTGCTGAACAATTTATCACACTCCATGAAAAGAATCCAAATGAGCAAGGAAAAAAAAAAAGCAATTTCTTAAAACGCTCAATTTAGTGCAGAAGATGAATTTTGGTTTTCATTCCTGTAATCCCACTGGGAGATGATCTGGAAATAAAAAGGAGGAATGAGTTCTGTAGTCTCACCTCCATCGATCACTTTCAGAGATGATCCTCATAAAACCTGCATGAATTATTCAGATCTGCTTTACTGATGAGATCAGAGCTGAGGGTGTAGGACTGGCTGTACACTTCTGAGGTCAATCTCTTTTGTATGTTACTTAAATGGGCACTTACACTACAGCAGCAAGAGCCACGCTGACTGACAGATCTGAAAAGACACATATTTCAAACACAACAAAAGAGCCCCGACAGAAATTCCTTTCCTGGAGACCGAGTTACCAATGGAGGCCACGGACCTGACCCCAGGTCCTGCTCAATTCAACCAGCCCTACTGATGCTTACAGCAAAAGGCCTTCTTTTCATGTCAGCACGAGGTTAGGGTAAATATCACAAACATCTCTGCTTTACATGCTACCTGTTCTGTATGGTAATTGCCTTCTCAGCGACTTAAGGCTAACAATGCACTCCAAATTAAACAGCATCTCTGAAGATGGTGATTGTTAGCTGTGGGATTTTACATCTACACGCATTACAGATTTTAAATGCTAATAGCACATTTGTATGGGAGCATACAGAAGATGTGAAAGATACAAAAGTAGATTTGTTTGGTTATTTTATGTATTAGATGATAATGTTTGGTACCTGAATTACTGAAATATCCAAGGATCTGTTGAACACATGGTATTAAAAGTGGCACAAATGCAGGGCCAAGCACAAACCTCACAACAATATTTCCTTTCTCTCTAGCAAAATATGCCACCGAACGACTCAAAACAAATTCAAAAGTACCAATAGCACTGAAAACATTTTGCACAGAGAAAAGTAAAACCATTAACCTCAGCCAAGCCTATCAAAACTCACGGGTCAGTGACTTAACAAGGATCATTTAAAGCCATCTGCCTCTGTCACCCCTCCCCCTTGGGAATGCTGGCAGCGTGGGATGTGACTGTCACATCAAGTCAGGGACCGTGGGAGGCACAAACGTGTCACTTTCATGACACCAGACTCCATCTGCAAGACTCTTTCTTTAGGGACACATCCAACCATTAACTATTAATAGACTGTTGTAAGGACGTTCAGTGACACAACCATCTAACCTATAATTAAATAAGTAACCAAAAAGCCCATGGCGTGAGAAGGAGAGCTGCAAAACTTGTCTCGAGAAGGGGATGCTAGAAGACTGCAGTCAGATCACCCTTGCCCCCCATGCTGCTCACCCTGGCATGATGCCACTGTCCCACACGGAGCACCTCTGCTGGCTTGCACCCACAGGATGAGCACATATGCAGATGTACCAGATCACGCTTTGAACTTCTCACCTGCCTTGTAGCAACGGTGGAATGTTTCATGGGCTTCTCACTTGCAAAGTCTGATCACCAAAACACTGATTTCATCACAGGATCCTTTCACCTTAGACTACATAGCTGGAAAATAATTTCATCCATGGCTGCCCTGTAGATCTTATTTGTTTTTACACTGAAACGGGGTGTGATTCAGTGAAAATAGGAAGAACAGCTTCTTGAATCACAACTATTTAAAATAATTTTATGAAAATATCCCTCATTTAATGAAGCTCATTTCCTCAGTATCTTTCTTTTTTTTAATCCAACCATCTTACAGATACATTAAAACCTCTACGAAAACCAAATTGTAGGACAACTAAAAAAGATAGTAGTTTTTGGTGATTTTTTCCCATCCAAGAATGGTTTTTGAGAAAGCACCTATTGCAATCAAAGTTGTGAGGTTTAGACAGGAATTACGCTTTAAATTCACAGCTTTCTGCAGCAAACTAATATTACTCAAAACCATCTGCAGTTTCTTTCTCAACAGAGAAACATAAGCACAGGATAATGTCACATGATCATCTTACAGCTTGAGCTGCAACACGGCACAGAAGCATTCTTTGCAGTTCCTGCTTGAAAAATAGAGGTTTTATCAAATAAATCCCATTGCACTGAAATGACAAAGACCCACTTTAGTGCAACGCAATTACACGAGAACTGATATTGACACAGACGTGTGCAGAAGGCAGGGCTGGCACCCCTCTCCAGAGAAGGATTTAAAGATGGTTTCAGCACAAACATCCCTCCAAGCCCCAGGGCAAACATGGCTACCCAGGAAAACAAGTGACCTCACACTGAAGGTGAGACCTCCCAGCCCATATGCAATGTGCAGAGGCTTCACTGAGGGATGCAGGGGAGCTCAGCACCAGCCAGAGCTGCATCCCTCTCCTTTGTGCAGCATTCACTTCTCCCTCATGCTGTTAGCCCGTGGGATGCCTGCTGCTGTCTGGGCACAGTTCAGAGATGTAATGATATGCTACACCTGCAGAAATCTGTGCAAGCAGCAAGCGCTGCTGGTTGATACACAGCTGCTGGTGTCCCTCCTCTGAGCCACTTCACGTCAACCTGAAGCCCAATATCCTCAGACTGCAGAGCTGGGACACACTAACCTGTCTGTTTTGGTGTGGTGTTTCTTTTACATAGGTGGGAAAACAGGAATAAAAGCCACAGCTTACATTTCTGAATTATTACATGGGACTTCAGCCATGGAAAATAACACCCTGTGTGTTATCCAAACCACACAGGTCAATTTGGAGATGTGTCTTCTGAAGAAGGAAACATATGACTCCCATAAGCATTAATCACTTCCTATTAAAAGGCCAATTTCTCTTCATGGGATGATTATATTTAGAGAACAGGATTAGAACTGCAGTGGAGGAGAATTAAAAGGGCACGATCAACTGAACAGAAAGCAGCATTTTTTTTTTTTTAACCTATTGTGTTACAAGTAATCCCCCTTCCATAACTGGTAAGGGGAGAAGGAATCATTTTTCCTGCTTTTACTGTTTGTTTATTCAGCGATTTTGAGAGCGTTTTGTGCAGAAGCCAAATTCACACTCCCCCAGCAAAAACCATTTCCTGCTTCACGCAGCAACAAGAAAGAAACGTCTCAAGCTGTGGGAAGCCACATCTGAAAAAGATTGAGGGATATAAGACTGCACACTTACAGCAGCACTTCAAACTACTTAACTCACTTGTCTAACTGATTAGCAAGAAGTTCTCTGTATTGCCTTAAATGACATTAAAATTTCCCTTTTTATGGCTTTTGCTGAGATGTAATAGTGTGTTTCAATGCTACTGAAAGAAATGAATAATGAAATGAATCTCCACTCCTTCTGGCCAGCCTCTCCTTTTCACTGACTTCAGACTGAAGAATGAAAACACTTTACAGAACCAGGGCTGTACATTTTGTAATCTCCACGGTCCTTGCAGGCGGACGCTTTAATTCTCACAGGAACAAGAGGAAAATACCATTTAATTAAAGACAGTCATCCTCAGACATCACACCAGCAAATATATTAACCTATCCCCAAATAACCAGAGGCTGCTACACATCCAAATACCTGAAACCTCATAAGAGATGAGAACAGTAAAGACACAAATATACTCCAATAGCCAGGTAGAGAAATGCTGCCCACAAATACAGTTGCAATCAGTTAATGCATAGTGATTCCAATCAGTGCTGCACTGTGACTCACTCTCTTAGGCTAGGGATTTGATGTTTAAGTATTTAACACCCATTACAAATACCTTTCCTCTGTCTTCAGTATTGAGCTCTAAGGTTTTAATCCAGGAAACAACATCTTGTTAACTACATCCCTAGAAAGCAAACCAGGTGCTGTGCAGCACCACGCAAAGGCTCCAAGGGGAAACAATCAATAATTCATGGGGTGCCAGAGCCATACCTTTGAAATGGCTTTGTTTGCTGGAACTACCTCGGAAATCCATCCAGGCCTTCCCCAGCCATCTCTCTGCTCACACACACAGCAGCTGCAGGCACACAACAGGTCCCTTGCCATAGGGCTGCACCGAGCCAGGCTGTGAGGAGCAGCACCAGGAAGGTGACATCCATGGCTGGCAGTGGCACCTGGGTGACAAACCACAGCACTGAAGCTCCAGCTAGGCTCCTGGATCCAAGGGAACGGGCTCGGACTCCAGGAATAAACAAAGGAATTCACATTCCTCGCTCATCCTCCCCCTCCTGGAGCAATGAAACTCAGCACAGCGCTGGGCTCATTTTTAATGAGAGCAGTGAACCGTTAACAAGAGCAATAAATCCACATTTCTGTGTTGAAAGTAAATCAAAACGCAAAAGCAGGAGCTTGACTGTAACTACTGCTAGGCTGCAGATCTGAGCTACGTTTAGCCCCAGAAACAAGCTTCTTTTGTTTAAAAAAGACCTTATTTCCTACATTTGAGCATAACTTAATCTAAATCAAAGAAATGCTAAGCCCCTGATTTTTCCAAAGTTTGCTTTTCATCTCAACAGAACAAATGACCCCAGTTCCTTCCCTGGGAGGCAAGAAGCTCCCAAACACCCATTCATCTCCTTGATCAGGTCTCTGAGGCTGGGAGAGGAACAGCACTGCGGGGAAGGTCCAAAACAATAAATGAGCCTCCTTCAATGACCCTGAGGTCAGTTTCAGAGAGATCAATGCTTATTCAAACCAAAATTTGTCCACTTCATACACTAAGGTTTTAGATGGTCTACGTTGCAACCCTCACTTCGCTTTCCAGAGGTAGAGTGATCTTCCTATCTTGCATAGTGTCACTACTGATGAAGGTTCTCATGTCAAAAAGTGCCTTAAAAGAAACCTCTGAGACCCAAAAAGTGTGGTGGAAAACTGAAGCTCGTTCACATTTTTTCCCCCTGAGCTGATTCTGGTGCTACTGCAGGTATAAAACATGACATGCATCACCTGCTACTCAGCTCAGATGGCTGCTTCAAAACATTTGAGAATGTGATGGGAAACGACACTGGTTTTTGTTCTAAGAAGTTTTGCTATAGCAAAAATAGCATTTTTTTTTTTTGCTTCCTTACAGCATGCAGGAACCCCAACTTTCTACCTAAGTTATTTTTCCAAGACTTTCCCAAAGAAAATGCAAACTGCATCAAAATTCTAGCTACAGTTAAAACTCTGCCACTGAAAAGTTTCTTGCCTGGTTGGCATGTGAAGTTTGTTAGAACACCAAATCCTCACAAAGCATCAGAGACGGACAAGGAAATGGTATCTATCGGCAACGGATGGTATCCAAGACGTTAGCAAATACAAGAACTCTACCCATGTAAAGTCTTAAAACAAAGGAACTGAACTAATTTTTGTGTACTATAAGCATGTAAGAAAAGCCTCAAAAGCACAGAGGCTATTTAAAAGGGCACCTTCGAATTAAATTCAACAAGCTGTTACTTTGACTGCTGGGTCAAGCCAAGCAAAAGGCAAAAACAGATAGAGAAGCAGTGCTGTCTGTCAGTGACAGCCACAATACACGTGCAGAAATGCTTTTTCATTCATGTTTTTTACTACCTCCCATTTATTTTTATTTTCCAATTTGCCTGCATGTCATAATACATAATAGATGACAGCAGCTCCATTATGCATGGCATAGGGCACACCATTCAATAGAGAGAGCTTTCTAATACACACATATTTGCCAGATGTGTGGTATGCCTTGCTAATAGAAGGGTGAGTGATTCTGGGGTCCTTTTGCTTTGTTTTCAAGTGTAGTGACCTGCCTCCTCCTTGTGACAGATGTAGTGGTTGATGTAGTACCCTTCCATATCAAAGGAAGCGCTGTCAGTGACTTCAGAGATGAGATCCTCTGGGCTCAAATAAGGGAGGTTGGAATAAAAGGCAGGAAATCTTGACAGAAGAATTTCCCTGTTATTTCTGGTCCATTTTTTCTCAAGTAAAACACCCTCATGTCTCCCAGCAATTCACCTTACTTAGCAGACAAAACTAGGAGGTGGAGAGTGCTCTCTGTGCTGCTGGGGATACTGATTGGTGACTGTCAAACTGAAGGAAAAGACACATGTAGAACGCTGACAATAGGCAGGGCTATCTGTTAAAAAGGGCTTAACTCGATGCCATTTTGATAACAGAAGCCTCCCTTCCTACCAAAACTCTCTGATTCTTCTCAACACTTTCAACGTGTATTTCTCAATTTCCCATATATTTATTCATTAAGGCGATTTCCCACACATAAGCATATAAAACCATGCAAATATTTAACCAGATTCTTTGATTTCAAACTCTTTAAGAACCACGCAGTGGATTGCTTTAGGTTTGGGAGACAGAAAAACGCACCACTTGGTAGCCAACAAGGGCTGCATTTTTGTACGTAAACATAGATAACTTATCTATATATGCACATACATAACCCCACACCAAACAGCTGCTCACATCTCTAATGCACGAGGCTGACTCAGCACAGCTTATATTTTTCTCAGTCCTTGTGACAACCAACAAAGAAGAAGACCACACCTCAGAATTATAACGACGCACGAGGGCAGCATCTTGGCTGGCTACCAGCCATCAGTGACATTCAATTTCTTTCTTGGAGTCCGGTCCAGCTCCCACTGAAGTCAGTGGGCATTTCAACATTGACTTCAGTAGGAGTTGGCTCAGCCTCCAGACATTTTCCCCTTGGATTGGCAGGGGATGGAAATGTTACAGAGGCAGCACGTAGAGCTCCTGATGGGAGGAAATAGCACACCACAGCCCTCCGGCCAACCAAGAAATGGGCACTGAACATCAGACCTGTCCAGCGGCTGCAAGAGCAGCAGCTACAGTATTCCACCAAAGCAACGTGTGCTTGGAGCTTGGAAGAAAGGAGCCAGAGGACAACAAAAGCAACCCAGAACAACCAGAGCACCTCACAGGCAGCGTACAAGCACACAGCCACACGTGTGCCAGCTGCGGGTGCGTGTGCACCTGAGCAGAGCTGGTCCCACTGAGCAGCATCCCGCTGTCATTCCCTTTATTCCAGCTATTACGTGATTGAAACGTGCCCTCGGTTTAGCTCCATCTATGGCCACCAGGGTGCCTGCCTCAATTTGCAAAGCACATGACAGTGCTCATCATGTCAATAGCGGGGTCTGAGCCAACAACTTTTATCTGCAGACAACTTCCCCTTGGCCTTCCCTTCTTTATGATCCAAAATTGACGACTTCTTTTTTCTTTTTCTATTTTTTGTTACGTAAAAGGACAACTATCTACTACCAGTGACTGAGCTGCCAACAACCCATGACAGAACACCCAGGGCTGTCAGTGGCAGAAGTGTTTTTACTACAAATACTTCTCCATTCTGGTATAATTAATCATGGCCACACCTGAAAACTGTAACCTAGAGCCCTCCTCAGCATAAACACTTCCTCAAAAACATCCTGCAATAGACTTCTTCACTCAGTTATTAGTGAATTTGTAGAAACTGAGGTACTCTGAAACCTGCGTCTCTTTAAAGGGAATTGTTTCTCTCCTTTTTGATGCTAAATCAATTTCAGCAACGACTGCTGATTTATACCCCTTCAACCCAATGAATGTGTGGAGGGCAGCCAAGCCCATCCCTTTGTTAGGAAGCCACCTCCCGACATTGCCATGCTGTTCCCACAGGGCCCACCGCTCCAGGGAAGCTGCAGGGCAGGCAGTCACCACCTGCCTGGGATTCAGCTTTATAGTTTTGCCTCTGAACTTGCACAGCCATTAAGGAATTTGCTCGTGTATGCAAAACAGATTGAATGCAACCTCATTACAAAAGCGTTACTGAAAGTTAAGAGTTATTAAAGTATAAAGTCAAGATCTCAAAGCAGGATGGATTACATGACATCCAACGAAGAGGGCCTTGGTCTGGGAAAATAGGTCTGTACTTTCTCAAGGATAAAGAAACATCTCCAGGCTGGTCTTAAAGAGCATGCAATTGGAATGGGAAAAATTGCACAGGCACTTAGTATTTAGGATGAGTAATATCTTTCACTAACCCTTCCCAAGAATATCAACAGTTACTGAATGATGTCTGTGCTGGAAGCACTTTTGTTGACTATGTTGGACCTTAAAAAACCATATTTTGCAACAGCAAAACATACAAAGTCATCAAAAGAGATGACAATGTCATGTCTACAATAGCATATTATTCATGTACTGTGATAAAAAATACATACACCTTGATCAATATGTTCTGTAACAGAATGAATTATTTACAGGTTGTGAAAACTGGAGATAAAACACAGTGAATGCTGCTTTATCTACGTCACTTCTATTGCCCAGTCCTCAGATCACTGTTAAAAATATATCCCACTTTGAGGAGACAAAAATGTAATTAATGCTACAATAACAGTATCACTTCATTCCCCTGTACCAGTAAAATAGATGCTGTATGTAGCAGTGTTAGTACTGTCTATGATGGAACTGTATAAAAACATGTTACTGGGTGAAGCTGTGCACCAAAGGAACAAAGGATGCAGAAATGCAGCAAGGCCTGTGCCTTACAAATCTAACAAGACAGTATCAAGCAAAGCTATCTACTGATGTACTGGAATATGACAATAGGGAGCATGAACCTATTTGTAAGGCCTATTACAGAGGCAAAACTATCAGTTACTGCTCTCTCAATCCCCTTCACTCAGAAGCACTTATCTCAAACAGCCAAATGATGCCTCAAATCTAATCACATCTACCTTAATAAGCAGATATTACATTACAGTTTCTTCTTCTAAGGAGTTAAGCGAGGCTGCTTTATAGATCAGCCCTGGTGGATATACCTAAAACTAACGGAAATGCATCATCAGAAATAAATTCAGTGATCAGACATCTTAGATAAATAGGATCTCTGACTGAAAGGCCAATGAGAGACAAAGCAAATCCTATAAACCCACTCTGAGGGGAAGCCCATGCTCCAGCAGCTGAGTTTGGGGTGGAGGACAGGGTGAAGAGGTTGCTCACCTCTAAAATCTCAACCAATAAACAACAAAACCCTATTTTCAAATGGGAAATGACTCTGCTATTTCTGCATGCACTTAGGTATTTGTGCACTATTGCTCACGATGTAGCAGTGTGCAAAAGTGATCACTTTTTCTGAATGACATATGATATTTGCTTTTTCCTTTCCTCCCCCCTCCAGTGAACGCATCTTTCAGAGCTGCCTTCAGCAAGAGCTGCAGACACCTCACTCTCACAATTCATCACAGGGTGCAAAACCAAGGACTGATGCTGACAGGGGTGATGTGACCTGAAAAACAGCATCTGTATAGAGAACAGCAGAGATGAGCCCTGAGAAAAGCAGCTCCATGCTGCGCATTTTAAACAGAAAACCCAACGATGGTGGGTTTGGGAGGGGGAAGGGGATGGTTTTTGTTCATTGTAAATGGTCATTGTGCTCGATTTGCTATGCATCCAAAACACACAGATGAACGTACGGTACCCAGGCACGACCGAGACGAGGCGGGCAGCCCAGGAGAGGTGGGAGCACTCTAAAACACCGCTCGTGATATTCAGCAACACCACGGCCGTGCCCCCCATCTGAACGCAGCCGGCATTAAACAAAGGCCTCGCACACAGAAGTCAGCCCCCCAGCACACCGCAGAGTGGAGCTGCGGGAAGGCTGCGGGCCCAGCAGCGCAGAAGAAAAGAGGAGAGTGAAGGGAATGCACACTTACATCGCCTCTGACGGCTCCCGGGCCAGGCTCCCCGCCTGCGCCTGCTGCAGGGACTGCGAGCCTCCCATCCTCAGCGTGCCCTGGGCTGGCAGCTAGGTGTGCAGGCAGCTCCCTCGGCGAGCCCTCCCGGCAGCAGCACCGGGAGCTGTACCCGTGCAGAGCCTGCGGTGCTGCACTGCAGATGGGAACAGCTGCTTGCATCAGTGGCAGCACAGGCAGGAGCACTTCAGCAGCAGCCTCTCTCCTCTGAACTGTTGCCAGTTATTTTTTTTTTCTTTTTTTTTTCTTTTTTTTTCCTTTCCGTCCAGATGAACGCTGTTTAGAAAATAAAATGAAATCCCGGCCACTGCGACGGGCTAATCATCTGCTGAACATCAGAGGTCTGCGCAGCCACGGTGCGAGCGCCTCGAACGCGGCACTGCTGGCTATGGAAACTGCCTTCAGAAAAGAAAAAAAAAAAAAATCCAAAAAAAAAAAAAAAGGAAGAAGAAAAGCAGACCCTCCCTTTAAGCACACATTGTCAGCTACTGTGGCTCCCTAAGGACCTACAGGCAGGACCATTGCATTGTGTTGACTCAGCTGATTTGAAATGCAAATGCTGGCGGGCACGGGATGCTGTGCATACATTTCCTTTCCATAAGAGGCAAGTTGGACACATTGGGATGACTGCGGAGAAGATTAATAAGCAGAGCGGCCGCTTGTTTCATTTAAACAAATGAGCTCATCCCTCTTGCAGAAATGGAATCGTCCATGAGGGACAGAGGGAGAATATCATGAGCAGCCAAGGCAAACATGGCAATGCGGGAGCTTTCCCCACCCGCAGCGCTCCATCCAAAGGGAATGGGGCTTCACCACTTTGCTGCCACACGCACGGTCCCCTGGTAGGGCCAGAAGGTTCAGAACCATGGGGATGCTCACAACCCAACACACGAGTGCAGTGGTAGGGATCCTTCAGCCTGCGAAGCACAAGCAAAAGCAAACCACAATCCAATCCCTCTGAACTGGCTCATCCCTCTGTGAGGGTATTAGGGCAACAGAATTCATAGAATTTCTGAGTTGGAAGAGACCTTAAAGGCCGTCTGGTCCAACGTCCCAGCAGTGAGCAGGGACACTACAGCTCCACCAGGTGCTCAGAGCCCATCCCCTGATCTTGGGTTTCTGCAGAGATGGGGCACCACCACCTCTCCAGGCAGCCTCACCACCCTTCTTGTAAAGACCTTTCTTCTTAAATCCAGTGTAAAAGTCCCCTCTTTCAGCTTGAAACCATTTCCCCTTGTCCTCTTACAACAGACCCTACTAAAGAGCCTGTCCCCTTCTTTCTTGTGGTCCCCTTCTACGGGGGAAACAAGCTGAAAGGGCTGGGCACCAGCACTCTTCTGCATCACCACTTTCAGCACAGACACTGCATGCTGTGTTCCAGAGCATCCTAAGGGCAAAAAGGGAACCAGCTGCATCACTACCTATACTTGGAATTAAACACTCGAGAAGCTTGAGGCTGTGTGACACTTCTGGATCCACAATGGGGCCGAGGGGTCAGAATGCTCAGATGTATTTAACAGGGATATTAGAACTCACTGACTTCAAAGCATCTCCCCCAGCATTTCAGTGGAGACCTCAGCAGACTCACACCTCCAGCTTCTGGTTTTTATTTTTTCTGCTCGCAAGAGGAAAATCCAGTAGTGTTTGCCCACTTTACAAGGACACGGGTTGCTGTGTATATGCAAGGCTCTCTCTCAGGGTACAACCACCATGAACTGCTATTGTAAGAAACAAAGATGCTTAGCAAACACTAAGTACATTCCATTTCTGGAAACCACCTAAACTCAAAAAGTCTCTAACAGCATCAGAACAAATTCAACTTTTCTTTTTCTTCCCCCTCCGTTATTATTTAGTGTCACTGCCCCACGAAGCTCCACCATTTGTAGTTTCCAGTTCCTGAGCTATTGGGGTCACCTGGAAAATCAGCCGAGTGCCCAGGTACTCCCAGGTATATCAGAACCCTGCAGTTCTCAGGGCAGGAGCTGTGGGGGCAGAACAGCAGCACCTTACCCATGTGTATGTACTAGAGCACACAGACTGCTTTTAAGCCCTTCCACAGCAGAAAGCACTTCAGCAGATATTCACCAGGAGAAGCACAAAACGTTCTAAGCTGGACAACATCACAGATCTGTACAGCCACATAAAAAAAAATACAATTCAGAGTGCTCATTTTTAACAGAACCTCAGGTAATACACCTGTCAGAAGCATGTCCAGGCAAGTGAAACACAGAATTGGAAGGAAGAGCCTGCAAAGAAAGTCCACATTTTGTGTTAGTAGTTTTGCAATGGTTAGTAAGTCCAGGATACCAACCCAACGCAGGAAGTGGCACCAGCCCACAGCCTGCAATTACAGGGCTGCATTTAGGGAACCTATTAGGTTGAGGTTACTGCTCAGTTTTATGCATGGTAGCTGTGCTGAGCTACAGATGATTGGTCTTCTGATTGCCGTAAGAGCTCCCTATTGGGTTTTATTTATTGCAGAATAAAGGAAGACAATAATTCTAAGAAAGGCAAATACCACAGTGAGAAAATGAAGCCCTTGCAGTTTTCTAGGAGCCAAGTGGGAGAGCAGAGGCACCATTTGCCCCGCTGTGGAGAAAATGGGAATACTGTGGTACCTTCCTAATAACTGTAAAGGGTACGTTTAAAATTCCTGTCATTTTGCTCCTCACTATATTCACCTAAAGCCACACCTCTCTTTCAGTCACTCTGGAAGCAAATTTGGAAAGCTGGCTGTGTCCTTTTACTCCTCCATGGGCAGAGAAGCACCCACCCTGACCTCAGGAGTGAACACAGAGGTGGAGCAGCACACAGCATGGGCTCTCCCTGCAGCTCCGTGCAAGGGGAGCTCTCCCTCTCCTATCTGGCTCCAGTCCATCCTCTGGGCCTGCCAACAGAAGTGCTAATTTAGCACTAAATTTAGTTCTGGCTTTTAAAAATATAAGAACCGTGTTGATACCATAAAAGTACATCTGGTAAGATCTAGCCCAGGACCTGAAAAACACACAGCTGTGGCTCAAAAACCAAAACATCACTGTAACTTCAAAGGAGTTGAAGCATCTCAGCTCAGGGCTGTTCCAGACACCATCCACAAGACAACTTACTGTGATTCCAAGGCTGGAAAAGGATATTTAAATATTCAGTTCCATCCTTTAAAATATATCATTTCCTTCTGTTTATTTCATTCATTTTGGCCTATACCAAATATTTGCTATAGCCCCTAAATATTTGGTCTTACTCCATTTCGTGTTTATATATAAATTCAGACTTGGGTCACCAGCACCCAATTTGAAATTTTTGGCTTCCATCAAAAAGCAGTGCTGGGTGGGACTGTGATAAGATTTATGATTAAGTAAAACTTACGTTCTGTTCTTGGCTTCACCACAGACCTCACCAGGCTCTGAGAGCAGTTATAAACACGGCCGCACATGCACAATCACAAACACTGCAAGAAAGCACTGCCTCTCATATCTTCCCCCCTCTTGGGATGGGGTGCACGAATCTCAGGTCATGCACCCTAACTGAGATCCAGGACTGGGGCACTGTGCAGAAGCTGAAACTGTGTGAAGCTGACAGCACAAACAAACCAAAAGCAAACAACCTGCTAACAAAAGTGGGTCTCACTGATATTCTGAAGGCTGCTGTCAAAGCTCTGAGGAACAATAATGCCTGTTTTAAAACGATTAGAAAAGGGGGAGACATTAACAAAGGATAGATGACTTTTTTAAAAGGGATCCTAAAAATAAACATCGAGATTCAGACGATATTACCTTTGGATACCAAAGCCTTGCAAGCATTCTGGGAAGAAGTCTGCATCCAAAGCATTCCGTTATTTGTAGGCTGCCTGGTTTCAATGCCCTCATGAATAGGGTACCCACAACGTAAGAAATAACAGTCAGAAGCACCAGCACCTTCACTAGCAGACTAAAGAGACCAAACTGCACAAAAAATCAATGCTGCTCTGTATAGACACAGTTGCAAGGCCAAGCAGTGCCTAGGGGAGGTTGCCTGCACACAGCAGAGCACATCACCACATAAAAGCACTGGCAGCTTTTGAAGCACAGCCCTGTTAGGGCACCCCAAGGCTGAGGGCTTCTGCACTCCAAAACCCCCTGGCTGCTTCAGAATTCAAGCACTGGTCATTATAGGATGTATAATGTGTGGCTATAAACACGTTATACATTTTCCTGCACTTCTTTACCCACCACCACTCGTTATTTCAGCCCTGTGACAGCTACGATTTCCTTTTCTTGGCTTATTCTTCTCACTCCTGTAGCCAGATTTTTGTTCCTTACTCCTCTCTCCCTCTCTAGTGGCCATCAACCTTAGAGCTGAGAGTCACTCAAAGGCATCCTCGAGCAGCCAGCTGCTGAGGCCGCAGGCTGACATGCCACAAACCATTTGCTCCCCTTCACTTCAGCTCTTTGCTTTACCTGGTTATTCCTACAATGATGTTAAACACAGAGCTTTGCCAGCAGGAATCAATGCAGCACCACATTGATCCTGCATGTATTTCTCCAGCCATGTTGTTCCATGGTCACTGCCTGCACTGCAATATCACAGGGACAGGGGTAGTACATAATGTACCACACCATCACCAAATACTGAAGAAAACCCTTCTCTCTTCCCCTAAGTTTTATGGGGCAACTCCATGCTACAACTGGAAGAACAGAGGAAATACTGTATGAAACATACAACAAATGTTACACATTTTGGCTTACTGGGATTAAAAAAAAAGAAAAAGCAAACAAATTGTAACACCTATGTTTCAGTACAGCCTAACAAATAGGCTTTTAGTACTGTTCATGTCTTAAGCATTATTGAGATGATACAGTCTATAGTCAGCAAGGTAAGGACATATTCATCACCATCCTGCAGAGATCCAGCTGTCCCTAATTTGATCTCATCATCAGAAATTCCATCCTGCAGTAAGAATGGAAGAACTTCAGACTGAAACCATCGTGGAGATCTTTTGTTTGGTGGTTGTTCTTTCGGTCATTTTTATTTGGTTGTTCATTTTGTAGTTGTTCCTTTTATTTACGTGGGCTTGGAGAAGGGCACCCAGGAGAGCGTGAATGAAACCCAAGCAGTAAAATCAAGGACTCTGTTAAATGAGTGGGTTTTTTTTCAATATACTCTTCAAGAAAAAGAACAGCAATTCTTCCTATTGCCTCTTTACAAGGTTGGGCATAACACAGCCCGCCCTGCATTACCAAGGTATAATAAGGGTATGACACAAAATAACACAAGGTGATACTAGGTGTAAATCTTCAGAGGTTTAACTTATTCTAGCATTAAATGCTTCCATGAATGCTTTGCTCTGCCACTTATTTAGATTAATGTGAGTGCTTTATTTGCACTGCTACATTATTACATCCTGAAAAAAACCACGGTATTTCAGAATTTTAACCTGAGCACATTTAACAGAATGCTTCTAGCTGACAAGTCAAGGAAAAATTAGGTGACCTGTGATGATGCTCTCAAAACAGACAATGCAGCTCACAGGAAACAAACACTAGCATATGTTCCCAAACAAAGAAAACAAATAAATACCTCCCAGATGTGCACACACACAATTGATCAGTGTTCAGTTGCTAAGGTCACTGCTTAATCTAAATTGCAAGTGAGATCACTGGCATTAAGAGTTATGAATAACCAAGATGTCTGCTTAGTTATTGAAATTTCCTGCATTGGAAACCCACGCAAAGACAACAAAAGAGGCCTCTAAATGCTTCTATTCAGGAAGCCAGTGGCTCTGCAGTCTTTCAGGGCCCAGTGGTGAACTAGGACGGGTAATGTGAGAACCAAACACAACAGATGATTCCACACACAAAAGAGTGTTATGAAATTAAGACGCCGTCCAAACAGGGAGATTTAGTTTTGGAGAGCAGGGAAGCCTCTGTGGCAGCCATGCAGAGATGCCACCCAAGGACCGAGGAGGGCTTTCCATCCCACAGATCTACACAGACCTACGTTAATGCTCAAGGGCACCTTTGACTTAGTGCCTTCTTAAATTCACCTACAGCTCCCTTTTGGATCTGAAAGACTTAACAGAAAATTGGCTTGAGTCTTCTTAGTATTTTCAGGTTTTTCTTTTTAAAGGATGGGCCAAAATCCAGCAGTAGGGGTAGCTGTCCCAAAAGCACAGGCCCTATTGAGCCATATCATTGACCTTTGAGAAATACAAACCTGATCTCAACCTAACCCCGTATTGCCTGCTCTAGCACAGGAGGTGTTGACATCCCCCAAATCCTCCTCCCTGCTGGCAGCACCAGGCCAGATGCACGATGCCTGTCCTGCACTTGTACTGCCACAGTCACAGTAAGATGATTAACGCCACTCTAAAATTCCTTGTGGATGGATTAGTGTAACGACATATTCATTTTCACGCTGTTGAACCTGATTTAGCAGCAAGGAAATTATCATCAGTAGCCTGAGGGAACCTGAAAAATACACAGCAAGAACAAGCAAACAGAGGGCTACCATCACCCTTTTGTCCACAGCCATGTGCAGGCAGTAGCTTTACAGCACACAAATAATTGCTCTCTTAGAGCATAAGCATGCAGGGTACACCCCAGGGAGTACAAATTCTAAGCAAAGATACAGTTAGAAAATCGGTACAGTTTCACATTTCTGCCAGGTGCCCATTAACATACCACGATTTGGCTTTTAAAACTCAAATTAATGGAAACTGTTTGTTGAATTGTTGCTGTTTTATAGAAGTTGTCCTCTGCCAGACCTTGGGGTCTCAAGGCACCCTACTCATCACACACAGCCATGGGGTCACCCAGAGAAGTCTGCAGGATGCTGTCCCTTGTCTGGGGACCCCACCATAAAAGCCTGTAATCGGTGACAAGAAAACCCACTTAGTCCACAACACTTTGGGCTTGAAACAGAGCAGACATCTTAGTACTTGATGGAACAGGCTGGCAAGACTGAGAAAGAGCAGCACAAAGCATCCTCCTGCCTGGGGCTGTGCAATGCTGAGCACAGCCCTCAGGCCAAAGGCTGGGAGACACAATCCCATTAAAAAGGCTGGAATGGAGGAAATGAATGAATGAGCAGAGTGGCTCATTTTTTGCCTATTTCTTGCAGACAGGTTGATAACACGAAAGATATCTATTTATGCTGCGCTTCAGGAGGTGGTTTTTGTTTTGGTTTGGTTTTTTTTGCAGGTTATCAACCATCAAACTTCAAGAAAAATCCTTGGGTTTTAGTTTCCAAGACCTAAGCAACTACATTTCAACATCTTCACACTGTTACAAAAATCACTTCATTTGTGCACCAGGCAGTCTGCATAACCTACAAAGTTTACTACGATACAGTTCACGTGGTACACTTAAAAATAAAATCTAAAGCCAGATGCAGAATGCATCACATCCATCTTTCTCCCTGACAACACAATTGGGAACGGATTGGCTCCCCAGACTCTTGCTGGCTCTATGCAGAGTGGTTCCTTAAATGACAAGTTATACTCACTAGCAATATTTCAGCACTTCTTATTAAGTGCCTGTGATGTAGTTCATAAGCAGATCATCATAATCATAGAGGAGACCAAAATGCCTCAAGAATCTATTCTGCAGAAAATTGTGCAGAGCACTTGCAGAAGTTTAGCACCTCCCTGTGCAGGCAGCTGCCATAGATGTGATGAAAGGAAAAACAATCCAGCTTGCACACTATTATTTTCCACGTCCTATTTGGGTTGACTTGATAAACAAAAATGACAGAGAAGTGCACGACGGTCCAAGAGGCATTTACATAAGGGGCTGATTAAGACAGCAAAGAACTGTTTGGACAGTAATACGAGGAGAAGGGAAGAGCTATCTTTATCCTGCAGATCTCTCCAATTCTCATCTCTATATGCATTCTGATCTCTTAATTTTGTGTTCATAGTGCAAAACGAGCAAACACGGTGGAGAAGTTCAGCTTTGGAGAAGGCTGCAGGTGATCAGACTGATGATCTCCAAGCATGAAGAAGATGCACATTTTGGTTAGTGACAACCCAGACTGGGTCTTGACGTTGCATTAAGTAGTTCTACTAATATCAGTTAATTGTTTACTCCATTACTCTGTTGTTTATCTCACCGAATAGACTCTTACACCCATATATTTCTAGCAGACAGCTCTGCCTGGCTGCACATTTCCCAAATGATTTCTCATCTCTCCACACAGCTTTTAGAAAATGACCAGGGTATCCTTTGTTCAGAAGATCCTCTCCAGATTACAGAACTTCCAGGCTGCTGTCAGACAGACCTTCAGACACCTCTTTTCCTTACCAGATGTGCACACTGGGTACAGTACAGCACCATAAGGGAGCAAAGACTTGAACTAACCTATCTCACAGCAAGTGTGCAACTTAAAAGTAGAGGTTAGGACATCATTTTCTGATCAAAATTATCAGAAATACATAAATTCACCAACACGTTTCCTAGGTATTAAACTGTGGATGATTTTTGAGCAGCATTTGCTGACAGCTATTCATTCTCTGCTCCACAGCAGCACATACCTGCTGCGTACGTTCCCAGCCATGAATCAGACTGTCTGACACAGGCACCTTTTGACATTTCTGAACAGATTAAGCAGAATAGCTGTATCTCCCATGGTGTCTCCCATCTTGGAGCATGCTTGTCACAAGCTGAAGACCTGTATCTGTGGGGTGGAGAAGGATACTCTCCAGAGAGTTCCCATTTAATACTCTCAACTGTGATGTGACCTTTTCCATTAATAGATGTCACAATAAGGGTATGCTGTTATTGCCAAGCCACAGCAGCACAGCGGTTAATCAGCCACAAGACAGGTGTCACCGAAAGCCCTGACATGAATATCCAAGGACACATCTTCTCTTGCCTACATCTGAGATGGGAGGATGCAGCCTGAGGGTTTTCCCAGCAAAAATCCCTGAGGCCTTTTAACAGTCAGTGCAAAGCTGACGGAGAGTAAGATCAGCTTTGAAATGAAGATAACTGAACTTCTCCCTTCACTACTGACAACTACAACACAGATCACTAGTGTGGGGAAGGAAGACACCAGGAGCATCTGAAGGGGAATGAGCAAAAGTCCTCCTGAGGAGAGAAAAATATCTGGAGGAAAAAAAAAAAAAAACAACCCCTAAACGTTTAATAATTTACAAACAGAAAAGATCAGTGCAGTAATAACCAGTGTAGTGCAAGCTCCCTCTTCTGGTCTCTCAGAGGAAATGTAGTGGAGCAAGGAGGTCTTTATCATCTCACAATTGGATTCAAAATCTAGCAACAAAATGTTCATGCAACTTTGGCAAAACACCCAATATTTTCTTAAGACAAAAACATACAGACGTAGAAATTTATTTTAAATGTTCAGAACTATTTCATACACTACCTCTTTATTTCCTCTGTAACACTTTCAGCTTCTTGAGGAGGCAGCTCTAGTCCACCAGCAGGGGCTGCAGCCACAGACTCATCCCCAGAAACAAGCTCAGCAGCTTCTTCACAGCAATCAGACTTGGAAGTGCTGGAAATTAATTATGAAAAATCATCAGTTGATAAATTTAGGAAGGCCCACAGACCTGCAGTGAAATCTCTTGAAAAGATGAGTTTGTCTAGATCTGAACTTCTGTCAGAAGCACACTGTCCCACTGCCAGTACTCTACCTCTGCCTCCCATAAATCACTGCTTCCTACAAAGCCTACTTAAATCCTCAGATCACCACAAGAACAGCAGAGCTATTGCAAAGCTTTGACAGCTCTTACAGACCAAAGCTGTATCTTTGGTCTTCCAGAGGAATTCAAGATCGTTCTGCTTGCTGCATGCATAGGAGATGAATGACAGAAATCCCTAATAACCCCCACGCAGTTCTCACAGAGACCTTTCTCCTCAGGATAGATTACAAACACTCAATTTAAGTGACTTCAAAAGGACCCAAGGGAGCATTGCAGTCACCAAGCACTTCCCAAGGGTGGCTCTGACACACCAGGGGGACAGCAGTGCCCTGAGGCAGCAGCTTCCCAGCTTGTTTCTGCAGGTCCAGACCCAAGGAAACATTGGTGGAACCAGGCCTGGGGTGAGAAGCTGCTTTTAGGTTGCCCAAGCTAAACGTTAATGGCTATTTCAGCCATTCCATCCTCTAAATTTAATTTCCTCTCCCTGCCCCCAGTAGTTACACTTAAATAATTGCATTACTGGATGAGAGTTGGTAAGGTTCAGGGACGAATTGTTCCTTTCTTTAGAAACATGTATACAAGCAAGGACAGCCATAAATCACACCTCTCTAACTTTAGTCACAGTACTTATCAGCATGAAGACAGTGATTCCCCAAAGTGTTTATCCCCACAGATCATGAGCACTTAAAAGTGGTCCACGTAATTAGCTCACATCCACGAAGCTGCTCTGTGCCATATGGGCTAGCTATTAAGTTATTTCTTCCAAGAAATTAGCCAATTATCTCTGCTCTGAGCAGTTCTCTCTCCCTTCCTTCCTTTCCCACCCTGTCCTGACGCTGACACAAACTTCCCGACCCTTCAGACCCATCAAGTTCTTTATTTAAAAGCAAGCTGTTTCCTTTTTCACAGGGAGGACTTTTCCCTTTGCGAAAAATGTCTTTGTCCTAATATAGTAATGGCAACAACTATATACAAAGGCAATGTGACTATATAGGGTCACACTGGAGATGGGAGAAAGTCAGATTTTAAAGCAAAAAGTGAACTGCTAAAAATAAGTGAATGCTGAACATCCGTTTGGAGAGCAAGCAGAGAATCACAGAACACAAACACTTCCAAGAGGGCCCAGCCAAGCAAGAATCCTGAAAGTACACACAATTACAGCCACTGTGTTGTGCACACAAGAAAGCATCCCAGTTTACTGCCTGCAGTAGCACTCTCATCTCACTGCTCCTTGCAGTCCCTCAGCTCTCCCCTTGACACCTTTCCTCACAAAAGGAAAACATCTTCAGCAACATCCTTTGACGAATGCCATTGCTAACACTCTGCAAAGCAAAACGAGCTATCAGAATAGGCATTTTTAGAAGAGCTGTACTTGCTGGAATTTGGGAAGCACAGAACTTGCTTTTACGAGCAGTAACATCAGTATGTGTTAAAGCCCACAGTGAACCACACATGGCTACTCTTGATCCTGCTGACTTGAGCTGACCTGAAAACAGACACTCTTCAAGCTTTGCCTCAGTGTATTTTCCATCAATTCTCAAAAGCCACCTCCTGATGCTCCGTGTGCCCTTCCAGTCCCCAACACTTCTCCCACAAAACAGGAGTGCTGCACCTGCAGCGTAAGCAAGAATACATCTAGCCAGAATTTCTCCTAAAGCGACACATATTGGCAAATCAGAGTGAACTCAGCCTTTTGGTGTCAGTGCTAAGACAAAAATGCTTGGCCAAGCAGCCAGTGAACTCCTGACCTAATTCTTTTCAGGGTACTACTCTGCATATACAGTAAATAAAATACAGCATCAAGCAGATGATGCCATGATGCCCCTGATCAATACACTACCAGCAGGGGAGGAGAGGCAGCCCCCAAGAAACAAAACAAAGATACAGTTTCTTTACTGACAGATGGAGGGACAACCTGATCTCTTATTATGCACTGCCATCTGGAAGACATTTGGCACAAACTGACCCTTGCTTTACATGCACCATTATTTTTCCCTGACAAAGTGCCCACCATCTGCACTGTATGACACTCCTGATGGGGAAACAAAAGGAACTTATTAGCAAATAACTAAGTATGTTGCAAGAAAACCCACTTTGTAATCGCATTTTATTGCAGATAGACTGGAAAGGATTATGCCACCTAATAACCCTGCTAAGTACAATGCCCAGGTGTAAGCAGGGAACATCAACACAGTGACATCACACGTGTGTGCACTGAAGAATTGCTCTGCAATCTCAGTGAAAGCAGTGGTACAGAATTTCTACATGAAAGAGTAAAAAAGTAAAGGCTTTTAATGGGTCATCTTACCTAGATAAGTATCTGCTCCCTGCCACAGCTGAAGAGATGAGGAATAAGGCAATGACATGAAGCAACAAACATCACTCACACTTGCCTTGGACAAAAAAAAAAAGCCTTGTCCTGCTGTAGAGGTACTGCTCTCACTGCCTTTCAGCATTGTGCTTACCCATCCAGGTCTGAACAAACCAGCATCAGTCACTGCTGGGAGCTGTGAACCAGTTTCAGGCAGGAGTTGAAGTGATGCAGCTGCACAAGACGAACCCAGCCTGCCTATCAGCTGCACCTGCTAGTGGGCTCACCTGGGAGCTGCTGCATTTTAGCACCAGACACACAAGCAACACTTCTGCCAGGTGCACACCACCTGCACTAACAGGAGCTAGCAAAGCTGGCAGCCTGGACAGGAAAGGCAGGTGAAAGAACAGGCAGGCTTTTATGTCAAAGCAGATACAAAATAGTTTGTCAGTTGTAGGCAAAAAGGCATGTCACCTTAGGAAATGTTTCTGAAGAACAATCTTCACAATATCTTAATTTACTGCTTCCTGTAAACCTTATGAATTCACACTGGCAAACTATCTCCTTGGGGGCAACAGAGACTTGTAATTCAGACTGTATTCAAGAGACCTTATGTAAATCTCCCTAGCACTTTTTGTGGCAGGTTTTTTTTTCTGTTTTTCTGTTTCACTCGTCTGCACTCGGTACCTCATAGCTCCATAGCACTACTCACCCTTTTTCTACCCAGTTTGCAATTATGACAGATGATGCACTAATAAGAGAAAAACAGAATCCCTGGAACAAAATGCACATAAATGTATTAAATACAAAGGAGCACAACTATGGAAGTAAAAACTTACAAGAACTGGAGGAAATCCACAGTGTGAGCTTCCCATGCAAGCTTCTCTACATCCCCTTGCTCTACCTTGGTTGTAGGAAGAAGTTTGTTTCTCAGATTCACTCAGCATTAGCAGTCTAACTAGCTTAGGGACAGGTGGAAGACGAGCAACAGCTTCATGCTGAGGTTACTCAGCTTTTAAGGTGGATTGTGCAAACCCCACAAGGTTCTTTCTGCCTTTGGTAGTGTATTACTACTACTTTAGCTAACCAGTCTAATGCTAGCTTAAATACACTGCACATGTTTACACTCCTCTGAATTCACCGTGACTGAAGGTTAAACACACCCTACGAGGCTGTTGGCAGGTAAGGCAAATTCATATGCCCAAAGATCTTGACAACCCAACTACCACCAGCACAACAAAACAACAGGCTTTCTTCTCAAATAAAAGCAGGCAAAAACCTCTGTGTCCAACAGAAAGGAGATAACTGAATGTTTGATCATCAGCATCCAGCTGTTAAGGAACTTCTCAAAGTCAGAAACCTCTACAGGATCAGTTACCCTGTATACTAATCCCCTCCAAAAAAACAACCTAAGAAAAAACAGCACAAGCATCTAAAAATAATGAAGGCACATACTGAACCTTCACACAGCCCAACCCTCTGCTCCAAAGTGATTCACTCTTGGAGAAAGGTAAACATCATCTTCTTTTGAAGGTTTTGTTGCAGACAAAAAGATATAAATCTCATTAAGATGATACAACACTCCACCAGCTACAGATTCAGCAAACCCCTCAGCAAGTGGCCGTAGCAGACATACATCCATCCAACAAGAGAGATGGCAATTTCTCATCTACTGCTGAGCTCTGTGGCCCTCCTCACTCCCTCCCAGCACCCCACCGTAATGCTCTCACAATACCTTGCTGCAGTCAGCTCAGCAGCATCCACGGGCTCAGCATTTCCATAAGCTGAAGAAACAGCTTGGGGTTGCTCAGGAGGACCAAGGGCAGAAGCCAACTGTATATCATCACCTGGCCCAGGAGGGCTGTGGAGAGAAAAAGACATGGAAAAAGGCAGCCTTAGAGGTCTGAATTATGGCAGCATTATTGTCACTTGGCTGGCTGAAGCTCTTGCTGTTTGGCATGCCTGTGCTGACTTGTATGTTGGGGAATGCAGGGAAAGTTGGTATTTTTAATATAAGTTGCTGTTGTGTACAGCTTTATTGTTCCCACAAGACTGAAGTCACTGGAATTTTGACTGTGTTACAACTGCAGGAGCAATGAGATAATACAATCCAGCAGCAAATTAAGCCAACTGTGATTCTGATTTCTAAAAGCAAGTGAGAAAACAAGCTACTGCTTGAACAAGGGAAATGGCAAGGCTGCCTTGACACAGCCACCTAACACCAGGGAGCTGGAGACCAGCCTTCACCCACCCCAGAGCTTGCTGTGTGCTTCAGGGCATGTGCACAGGGAGCACCAGCCTTGTCCCAAAGCTTGGCACACAGGCAACCCCTAGCTGAAAGGAAGCAATGTAGAAACCCACACTGAGGAAAGGTTCCTTGCTGAAGAAGGGCTTTTCGCTGCTTTGTTTTGAATAGAGGCACCGAAACACAGGAACCTCCTGAAAGCAGTGTTTTTGTTACCTACTTCAACCTGACTTTCTTCTGTGGCCACCCAGAGATCAAAGCCCTGGAAGTATCACATTTCCCTGCAGCTCACAACAGTTCTTACTTTGCTGTAAAGCACAAAACGTGACCTCCAGTCGGGATTGCAATTTCACACCGCGCTGCTTCTCCCAAGTGGCTCTCGGGTGCCACTTTTCTCAGCTCTATCCTCTCCATACTGTTCCCAGTCCCACCAAGTGAATACATGCCTGTACATACACAGCCAGGACTGCACATGGATGGATTTCTGCAGAGCTGTATAAACCTGTATCAAGCTGTTCCCTAGCACTCAGATCTCTAAGTCACAGAGCAGCTTTAGCACGGGATGGTAACTTCCTTGTCTAACTGCAAATCCCGCAGTTCTCTGTGATTCTGTACTGTAGGTCAAAGAGCATAGGAAGAAGCTAAAGTGCACTATAATAATGTCAACATTATCCTGGAGTTAAAGTGCACCATAATAACGTCAGCGTTCTCCTGGTAATGACTGCAGACTGCCATCTGAGCACACTCACATCTCACGTACTTTATCTAAAGAATCCCACGAAGTAGCACACCCATCTGGGAAAAGCGATTTGTCAAGCCGGCCAGCTTTCTGCTTTGCTTTTAAACTAATGACATTTATGACCCTTTGTAACCACAGATGACCGTGCCCCAGCACCAGCTGGGTGCAGGCTGGGCTGCTCTGTGCTGACACACCACCAAGACAGCCCAAAGCTGCTCCGACGGGTTCCACCACCGGCATTCCTGGGCCTGGCAGCCTCCCTCCCTCACGGGCGCCCGCCTGTCCCCATGCCAAGGCCTCACGGCCCGCAGGCCGAGTCCTTCTGCAGCCCAGCTCTGCCAAAACACCGCCAGCTTTTTCCACTCCGATGCCCCAGCTTCTGGAGGAGGATCTACTGAACGTGATTTCCAAATCTGACTTGTGACAAGCGTGACTGAAATAGTTTTTAAAGGAAAATACTTCACAGTTTAACAAGCAGTTGCTTACTAACAGCTGCGGCTAGCGCACTGAATTCAGCCCTGAGAGCACAGGGCTCAGCCTGCTCCGAGCTGCACACAAGAATGATGCCAACCGTTGAGTGTCCACAGGAGTCTCAGCTCTAAAGCACTTATTGTCAAAAAGAGGGTTTTTTTTCCGCTCCAGGTCGCAGACACAGGCAGGACAGTGAGCCCTGACAGCTCACCTACTGACAGCAGGGAGAGGCAAACCTTTAAGCCCTAGCTTCAGCTGGAGCTTTAAAACTTTTTGACAGTGGTGATGGAGACAGAAGGCAGTTGCAGGTCTTGGCATTCTCTCCCTGTCCATGTTTTTCCAATCAGGAGAGCTGGATGTGACTCCCTTTGAACAGTCAACAACGACAGCTCCAAGTTTACTGCAAGGGAAACCAATAAGCGTTTCAAGCCCCAGTATCTCCCAGCCCCAGACATTTAGTTGCTTTTAATGAGATAACAGGAAGGTTTATGGGTCCTGCTTTTACTCCAGAAATCTCTGGAAAAGTGCATGAAGCACCCAAAGGAAGGGCTGCACTCAGCATCCTCATGGCCCACTATAGCTTTCCTCAAGAAACAACAAATTACTCACAGGGTAGAGCAAGGCCAACAGACAAAACCCTCTAGGTTTTGTACTTGGCTCTACAGTCACTCAGGCTCAGTTTTTTGGAGCCTCAGCTTACACATGCATAAGAAAAAATTCTTAATTGATTGCAGAAAAAAATATTGAGAAGGTTTATTATTTCTGAGATGTTCTTACACTGCAATTTCTTAAATTAAACATCAACATCACAGATATAAAACAGAAACTACTCTTACATGGGAAGCAGCTCAGGAGTACTGCACAGACCAAACAACCCGTTGTTCTTTCCACCCCAACAGTACTTCTGAGGTAACAGAAGCCCTGACATTATCAGGATTTTAGGAAAAGTATACAACGTGAAAACTGAAATGTAACGCCCAGTTGAGTACTCTAGTGACCTCAGTGGACCACACAACGGCCCCACAGGGTAAAAACCACCACACACAACAGCTTCACAACAGCAGCAGTGACTGCGGGGTCACTGGATGCTTTGCAGGATGCCACACATGGGAGCAAGCAGGTAAACAAGGGGCCCAGCCATGAGCTCAAGCGTAGGGCAATACACAGCCTTCTGTAAACCCAAGAAAGACCCACTTATACTTTCCAATACGTGATTTTGGAAAAATATCTCCAACTTCTTACACATTCTGAAGGAGCAACTATGCCTTCACTGCTTCAAAAGAGCATCCTCTGCTTAGACTGCAGGATTTCAAGTTGAGTGCCCCTCTGCCAGGTGTTGTGCAGTGAGATAACCAGGCCATGAGGTGCCAAGTGGCAATTACACAAGCAATTTTGATGTACAGCACACAGCAGCACTTCTACGCTCATGGAATAAAGCCATTACTATCACAGAGATCTGAGAACTGGCTCCCGGGGAATTAATGCAGTGTCTCCCACCTGCATGCTGTCTCCCACTCTGCAAGGAGCAGAGTGGCTCCGGATGCTGCAGTGCAGCTCAGCTGCTCCTGTCTTCATTTGGGGGCTGGTATCACTGCAGCTGAGCAGCAGGAACCAGCTGTACATCTCAGAAGGGCTCCCCAGGGCAGTACCCCACCTCGTTACTAGCAAGCCAAGCCCTGGCTGCGGCAGTCCCTGCAGGTAGCTCCTGTACCTGCCGGATAGGTGGCAGGCAGTGCTGCCAGGCTGCTGGGACAAGAGGGGAGTGCTTCTAGGAAGCGATGCTGTTCTGGCAGTGCCGGTGGAAATGCTGACGGGACGTGGAGTTATCTTGGCAGGGTGACATTATCTTGGCAGAGTGACGTTGTGTCACACATCACCTGAGGGCCTGGACTTCCTCACCCAGCCCTCCTTGCTCAGAAGTTTTCTGTAACCTAGGCAGCTGTCTTCCTCATTGTTGCAATTAGTCATCACCATTACATGGAAAAAGAGGGCTTTTTTTCCCTTTTTTTTTTTTGCCAAGCGCTCTATTAGCCTCCAATCCCGTTAAACCCAGCTCAGTTACGCCACGTTACTACACCAAGCCCACAAATACTTTAGGTTAAAAGACTCGAGAAGCTCAAAACGCATCACGGCACTTCCCTCACCAGCTCAGGTACAAAACCTTACAGCTCTCAGAAGCACAGCCCTGGCTCGCACGGGTCGGATACGCGCATTCCCATGACAGCTGACAGCCGCACCTCCGGGACTCGAACCCGCGGCCCCCGCATCCCGCAGGAGCCGCCCCGGGAGCAGCGGGCGCTCGCACATGGGCGCGGGGCTTTTCTGAGAAGCGCTCTCTACGCTTCTCAGAAAGTTGTCGAGAGGATGACGGAAGAGAAAAAAAAACAAACATACACAAACCAAGGAAACGCGAATCTTTCAGAAATACAATCTTTTCAAGATTTAAAGACACGCTCAACTCTCCCAACAACCCCCCCCCTCCACGCCTACGAAGCGACTGCTTACCTCGGCCGGGACTCGCTCACCAGCTCCGCCGTCCTCCGTC
>VXAB01008546.1:0-35160 GCA_013399175.1 Odontophorus gujanensis
CACATTGTGCTGAGCTTGAATCAGACCTTCACAAAGGGGATTAGAGGCTTGGTGCTGATAAATAGCAAAGCAGGTTGGAAGCGTGGGAACCAGCCATGGCGCAGCGCAGAGGGACATTCCTGCTCCGGAGGGCCGGGCAGGAGCAAAAGTCCGGGCTAACCCCGGGTCACCGGGGGGACCCAGCGCCTGAGAAGATTTGTTCGGACACTGGCTTTTGTTGTGCACAGTTCCGTGTCAGCCCAGCGTGCATCTCGCCGCTATTGATGGGGAAGGAAAGCACTATTGTCAGGCGTGCGAGGGCCCCCCACTCACTGCTGTGCTCTCGGGGTTACATGGGAATTGCGGTGCCGCGGTGCTGGCCTGGTGCTCGGGGCACCCTGGGGTGCCCTGCTTTCATGACCCTGGAGCTGGCGGCGGGGCTGGCAGTGTGCTTTTCCTCTCACAGGGCTCTCTGGGTGTGGAGAGGGAGCTTGGAGGGTGTTTTATCTCAGCCTCGGCGTTATCAGTAGATTTCCCAGCTGGAGCAGGTGAGGCACCCCCGTACCAAAAGTTACACCAGGAAACTGCTGCTGGTGGCAAGTGCGCTCCCCACCACCAGCTATGTCCCCCTCTAGATCCAGCAGTGTCCGCGTGCTGCTCGCTGGGCATCTGTTTGAGCGTTTCCATTGATCTCCAGTTTGGGACACAGTTCCGATCTCCATTCACACACCCCAGGAGACGTTGGAGAAGGGCCTGGGACAGCACAGAGCTGGGCTCAGCCCACACCTCAGAGCCTCCTGCTCCGGCTTCATTTTGGGAAAAGAACAGGCAGGGAGTTTCCCTGATGAAACACTGCATGGTGTACAGTAAAGCTGCCCTGAGAGGCTTAATGAAGCTCAGCTGCTTTGCATCTGGTGCCCAGGCTTGCTACAGCATCGCGGAGCATCTGGAGCCATGCAGCATGCCAGGGAGGGAGCCTGCTGGGAAAATCCCCCCATCCCTCCTCCAGCTTTCCCCTGTGACCTGGCAGTGAGGGCCTGCAGATGACCTCAAAACCTGGAAGCTGCCTTTTTCTGTCCAGGGCTTTGCACGTCTCTCATGTCCAAAAATAAGCCAAACACCAACAGTCTCCCTGGGGCGCCTGGGACTTGTGCTGAGCCAACATGACCAGCTGTGGCTCATGTCCCCTCATCCTTCAGGGTCCCCATCAGGGACGTGTGTCTCTAAAGCCGCCCCAAAGCTCCAGAATGCTGCAGCCAAACAGGCTGAACGGACACATCCCAGAGCAACCCCAAGGCCTTGTGGCAAGGCTTCCAGCAGGGAGGCAGAAAGAGGGAGCAACAACTGTGCTTGCTACTTGCCCGTGCTTTGGCCGCACTCTGCCACTTTGGAGATCTCAGGAATGAGAAACAAAAGCCTGCTCTGTGAACTGGGATTACCCTGGAGCGCGAGTGGGACAGCGGGGAACGAGGCTTTTACCGAAAGCCCGAGCTGCTCGGCTGCAGCACGCCTCACTGGGACTGCACGTTGCCCTCCCTGGGAAATCTGTGTGGGCAGCAGTATAAATAGTCCTGGCGGCCGCTTGGGAGTCTAGGAGCTAGAGGGGCAGCTTAGCTCAGTTAGGGCTGGGCTACGGCCAATTTTTTTCAAAGAGATGTGAAAAAAATGGAAAACAGCTTCTGAGAAGCTGGATTGCAGTGCATGCTGCCTTGGTTCTCCTGGGGATGAGGCGGGGAGGGAGAGGAGGGAATCGCCACCTGTCTGCATCTGCATGCCCTTTCCCAAAATGCCAGTGCAGCCCCATGTGTGCCCGAGGCCAAGTCCCAGGGCACCATGTGCCACAGCACTGTTGGTTTGTGCCCAGGTGCTGAGTCAGCACTTGGCAAATGTTACCAGTAAGCTGGGGAGCATGTGTGGCTGTGGGGTGAGGATGGGGACGGGATGGGGACAGTGGTACTTCCCTGCTGCTCAGAGCAGGTGGGATGCTGTCAGACACACCGTTCCCCGGGGTCAGCTTATCCTTTCCCTAAGCCAGAGCAGCTGTGCTCCCTGGGCTGCTGCTGATGCTATAGTCCTCACCTCCTCATCTTCCCCTGCACACAGGGTCAGAGGGAACCAGGGTGGGGACAGCCCCCAGCTGCTGCCTCTTGGGTGCCCCACCTGCTGCAAAGGCACCTTCTGCACACACCAACCTGCCCAGCACCGCGCACCCCCAGGCCAGCTGGTGCCTCTGGGGAGCTGGGATAAACCATCCACGTGTGTTATCACTGGCTCTCCCACCCCTGCGGATCTGCTGAAAGGATCTTGCATGCCTCCTCCTGCTGTCTGATGGGCTGTTTACTTTCTGTTTGATTTTCCTATAGAAAATAAATAGTGCTGCAACAGGAGGGGATTTTTTTATTATTATTCCCAGGCTATTGGAGCCACCAAATTAGCCCTGCCTAATCAAACGCAGCTGTTTCCTGTGCACTCAACAACAGCCCCGTTGCTGCACCTCCTGGAGGGTTTATTTAAATAGGTGAGATCCGGATTTCCAGAGAGAAATAAACAGCACAGGGTGGCACAGCTCTGCAGCTCCCCCATACCCAGCACTGCCTCTGCTGCAGGGTTAGAACACAAATGCACCAAGGCAGATGTCCCCATGTCCCAACAGACTGCATTTCTTTGAGCCTGGGGGCTGTTTTACAGGGTGAATTTAAATTTGTGTGGACGTCAAACTTCTGGTTTCGGAGAAGCTATAAAACAATTCAGTTAGCAACTGGTACTAATTGCTTCCTTTTCACCACTGTTCAGCATTTGATCAGGCAGAAAACAGGCTTGAGGATGGGGTCTATAGTGCCCTGTAAGGATTTGTGAAGACGTGCAGTGCAGACTTCCCCAGATCCTCCCACTGTGCCTGGGTGTGAGGGGTGTCGGATGGGAAGGGCAAGATGGGTGCTTTCACCATCCCAGATGTGCTGGGCTTTCCCCAGCTGTCCCACCACTGCTTCTCTGTCCTTTGGCCATCACTTTCTGTGGCCCAGGATGCAGCTGGGAGCTGTGGCTGCTCTGTAGACCCGTCCTTGTGAAGCAGCTTCTGCTTCAGAGCATCCCCCCTCCTAAGGAGCATCACTGTTCACATGACTCATCGTTCTCGCTCTTAGAGAAGAAACATTTGGTGGTGTGTGAACTCTTTGGTGTTAGTTATGGCCTTTTGGAGTGCAGTTATGTGACATGGCCAAGGTGCTGTGAGGCTTCCCAACATCGAGCACCCATGCTGTGCCCATCCTGGTATTGTGCAAACCCCACTGCATGCAGCACCACTGACCCCAGGCAGAAAGCTACACCAGCAGCAGTCTCTTTATTTGATTTTTTTTGGGTTTGTTTTCTGCTCCTTTACCTCTGCAGGATGGGAGCCACCAGAGCCCACATGTCCTGGACCCTCCAGGGACAAGCAGGACTGAGCCAGGGCTGATTGACAATGCTCCACCACTCCTGCTTGCTTCTGTTCATGCAAGTGTGAAGCAAAATCATTTCCTGTGCTCGCTGACAGCACTGCCTCTGCACCTTGTCACTGCTGGTGCATGGTGCCCACAGGGCAGCTCCCAGCCCTGGGCTGCTGGAGGGAGCACATGCAGCTTGGAGGTACTGCTGATGTCACACAGGAGTTCTGGTTCTGGGTGCTTGGGATAAACTTTTCCTTTTTTCCTTTCCCTTTTTCTTTTCCTTCTCCTTCTCCTTTTCCTTCCCCTTCTTCTTCCCCCTCTTCTTTTTTTATTCCTTTTTTTTCATTTTTTTTTCCTCTTCTCTTTCTCTTCCTCTTTCTTGGCCTCGTTCTCTTTCTCTTCCTCTTTCTTGGTCTTGTTCTCTTCCTGCTTCTCCCATTACCCAGCTGCACTCTCTTTGCAGCTGGTACCCATCAGCATGTCATTTAATGCTGCTTATAAGGATTCACAGTCATCCAGCCATGCCCCATCCCCAGACACCTTGATGGACACTGTGAAAGGGATGTATAGGTTTAACAACCAGGTTAGACCTGTGCCTACTATCACCATGTTGGCAGGCAGCAATGGCAGGCAGGCCACTGCCATTTGGGCACAGTGCTGGTGGGACCTCACACTGTTCACACCTCCACGGGTCAGCCAAGATGAAAGAGCCACACGCCTGGAGATGAAAGAGCTGGCGGGGAGAGGCCGGGAGGGGAGGGCAGCTCAGCAGTCGGCTTCCCTCTCATCTCTGCTGCTGACCTTTCCCAGGCAGAGCCACGTGGCCGTGGGTGGGGGTTCAGTCGTGGTGAACCCCGAGCGGTGGGACAGGGTTCGGTGGATGGTCTGGGAGGAGCGGAGTGGCACCGGCACATCGGGCACTGGTGATCCCAGTCCCTGTGGTTCCCATTGTTGTGCAGGAGAGACCCTGCACTGCAGCATCACTGTGCTGCTCCCATCCCCATTTCATCTGCACCAGCAACTGCCCCAGTGATGTGATGGGGACAGCTCCATCCCCGCAGCAGTGGCTGGAACAAGGCTGCTGCATGTGGGGAGTGCACACAACAGCAGCCCTGCATTTTGCCTTAACAGAAAAAATGTGATTTTCTACTTAGTCCCTCTTGTTCCCTCCTCTTTACACCCAGCTCTTGCTGCTAACCTGCCTGTGCTTGGAGCAGGAAGAGCTGCTGCTCTGCTGCATATGCCTGTGGGCAGCAAAGCGAAGGGAAGAGCAGCCCCAGGCAGCACTCAGGGCAGTGCTGTGCCACACCATGCCATGCAGTGCCATGCTGTGCTGTGCTGTGCCAAGCTGTGCTCCCATCAGATCCACTCAGGACTTTGGGATGCAGCTGTGTCTCCTGCAGCTCCAAGAGTGCAGCTGAAGTTGGCAGCTGCCAAGCGAAGGCTTGAAACTCCTGCTGGAGTTGTTTTTTTTTTTCATAATTCNAATACCTACAGCATTTCCATTGACTCTAGGAAGCCCCTTTCCAAGCAGAAATCAGGCTGGAAGTGGTTGTACCAGCTTCATCTTGGGTTCTTTGATTCCTACCAACCCGTGGGAGAGGGTAACAGCCCCCAGGCTCTGTGCAGTGTGTGCTGCCCCACGTACCAAGCCAGCCTTTTGGGGGGGTGGAATTTTCTGGGCAATTTGTAGTGATTTATGGTTCTGTGCTGACGGTGAGAAAATCTTGCTGCTTTTCCCAAAGAGCAGGCAACACTTGGCAGGGGGGCTGAGTGCTGCTTTAGATGGGATACCAGCAGGAAACGTGGGATTTGAGCCACGGGGGGCCCAGCAGCCCTGACACTCCCTCATCCCCCCTGAGACTCCCCAAAATTTCACACGTGCCTCTGCACCATTCAGAACTGACCGGAGATACGCAGCCAGGATTATGGAGTGAGACTGCCCATTTGCAGCAGTATGTGCTGAGTTTGGGAGCACCGGGGTCAAGCTCTGTGCTGAAGTCCTGGCAGCAGATTCCCAGGGGTGATCAGGAAAAGCCTGATCCTGCTGGAACAGCTTGGTGCTGCAGGGGACAGGACAGTGTGACTCATCCCTGCCTGCACTGCCCAGGAGCCGCACAATCAAACCCCGTGTGCCACGTACATGTGCTTGTGGGACTGTGCATGTCCTGTTGTCCCCTGTTGTCCTCAGCCCAAAGCAGGAGTGGAGCAGCACTGTGGGGCACATTGGGTCGGCGCTGTGCTTTCCCTGTGCTGGTCATAGGGGCTGCTTGCATCAGTCTGGCTTTCCAGGTTGATTTTTCAGGGCCTCCTCTGCTGTCTCTACTCTGACTCTATTCTAGCAGGGCACTCACGGCAACCATGTGTGTCCCCTTTAACTTTGTGCTGTCCTTGGCCTGGACAAAAGGCGTGGGAGCAGCAATCCTGAGGGGATACAGGCTCTGCATGAACCAAGTGGGCATCTCCCTGGCTGCTAAGGATGCTCCACTTCAAAGGTCCTGGTAACCTCCTGCTTTTGTGAGGTTCTCTCCAGTGCCTCATACAGAGCACTGGGACCAGAGGCTGCCATGCTGGCAGGTGTTCACACAGTCCTGGAAGGACTGCGACCTTCAGGACTGGACTTTGACTTGCTTTGCACTTTGAGGTTTAGCCTTGAATACCAAACTGCAAACTACTTTCCCCTAAGGCCCTACCTAGATACCTGATTATGCCACTTTTTTTATTTCTGTGCATCATTTTTGTGGTAGTGCTTTTGGGCTGATGCTCTGGGGATGCCTGCCAGCATCCAAGGAAGTCATCTGAGCCCTCTGGCATTGCAGGTGGGGATCAGCAAGGTTTTGGGGACCAGCAGAGAGTGCTCAGCAGTGATGCTGATGGAACAAAAGAGGTCTCTGAATTGGGATTTGCAAGCCCAGGGTTGTAATGTGCTTGTTGTTGCGTGGAGTGAGCTGGAGAAGTTGTGGGGAGCAGGGAAGAATTCACTTTTTTAATCTTAAAATGTTTCATATGGAGTTAATTTTCATTGCTTGGTCATTTCTTAGCCTATTTGAAACCATATTCAGGCAGACCTCAGGCAGAAGATCTGTGGCCAACCTCTAAAATGATTTCCCCATTTGTGTTTCCTGGCTGGAGTCCAGGTCTCCCAGCAGGTTTGGGGCCACTGCGTTGCCCAGGAACAAGTGTTCTTTCTCAGATGCCACCATGCATTTTCCACGCCGGACCTGTGCAGGCCCCGGGCACAGTGCAGGGGACGAGGAGCAGGGAGCCCAGCCAGGGCAAAGGCACTGCGTGAGCCCTCCTGGCCTGTCCTCACTCGTGATAGCAGTGTGATCACCTCTGCTCTGCCTCCTTGGAGATCACCAGTGGTTTCAGGACCTTTGCAGTTTGGTCAGCAGTGGGAAGCACAGGGACAATGGCTGGGAGGACAGGGGTCCTGGCCGTGCCCCAGGTTAAGCTCTGCACCACATCTCTGTGCCAGTTCTTGCCACATCCATGCCAGCTGCTGGGTAAGGATTGCATCTCGTCTCACACAAAGCTGCCCTCCCATGAACTGGCTTCGAGTCATAGCTCAAAGGTGCTTCTGAACTGCAAACCACAGGTGGTTGCTGGCCTCCATACTGACCTCTGCCCCCCTGGACACGATGCTGCCATGCTGTGTACAAGGTGCCTGCCTGCTGCTGCAAACCACTGGGCACCTGTGTGAGCCAACATCCCACAACACAACTGTGCCTGCCCACAGCACGCACTTCGCACTTTGAGAGAACGGAGAGCTCCTTGAAGCCAGCACAGAGATGCACCAGGGCACAGCCTGCGTTTATCACGCTTTTGCTTCCTGCTGAATTCCGGTCCTCAGGCACCTTCAGACCAAACCTGGTGACCCAAGACTGACTGCAGCAATTGAAAAGAACGGAGACTTTGCTAAAGGCGCAGCTCCACCAGTGCAGGAGAGAACAGCTGCAGGTGCCTTGGTGCAGGGAGAGCAGCCAGGACACACGGAGGCATCCGACTGGGCTTAGCTCAATTCCTGTGCCAAGCAGGATGCACAAGCAGCTCCTTCACAGCATCACGAGGCAGCAGTGAAGCTTCTGGAAGAGTTTTGCCCGCAGCCTGTGAGAAATGATTTTGTGGTCTTGGCTGGGATCTAATAAATGTATGATGCCAAACCCACCTGCCTCTGCAGAAGAGCCGTGGTATACATCTGGGGGGGAGCTGCCTTCACAGCTGGCTGCAGAGTGGGTGCCAGGGGAGGCAGGCAAGGAAGGAAGCAGTAAGTGTGGGAGGGGGGAAATATGGTGTAAAAATAGTCCTGCATCCCTCCTTCCTTCTGCTCTCCTCATCAGACATACTGAGCTGGATGAGGCTGCAGGGCTACAAATGAACCAGGAGCTCAGAGGGTTTCCCACTGATGCAGGAAAGCAGATGTGTGTTCAGGGGTGTGAAATCCTTGTGGGCTGTGCTGCTGAAGCCTGCTCAAGGATTCAACACTTACCACAGGCACCTCCCTGGACCACCTCCTCTAGCTGACCAAGGTCTCCAGCCAAAAATGGGCTGGTTGAGAAACCAGGGAAATTCCTTTCCATTTCAGATCTCTGCTCTACAGTCTCCGTTATCTCAGCATCAAGAAGCTGCAGTGGGCAGAAGCTCAGGTTTCTGCCCTCAGCAGGTCTTGTTTAACTGACAACCTGAGGACGTTACCCAACTGTTCATATTCTCAAGCAGTGCCTGCCAGCATCCAAGAAAGGCATGGGATCCATCCCCTGTGCTCATCCTGCTGGCCTGCAGCCTCACTCACTCTGCTGTTTTTCCCGTAGGTCTCACAGGCTTGTGATATTCTCCCAGCCCTGCTGAGCAGCTGATGGGGGCAGGTGGGGTGGGCAGTGCGGCAGCTCCCAGGAGGGAACCTGAAAGGGAATGGGGGCCACGCAGATCACATTGTACTTTGCTAAGCAGCACAGGACCCTATGGGGTGCTTGGGAGAAGCCTGGAGCAGCCATGGTAGCATCAGTGATCAGAAGGGCTCTGCCAGCCAGGCATCCCCGCCCTTGGGGACAGCACAGGCAGCATGCCCAGATGGAGTGGGGCTCTCTGCAGTGCACCCATACCCACAGCCCCATCAGTCCTATGATGGGGGACAGGCGAGGGCACCCCAGAAGCATCAGCTGTCCCTGCTCGCAAAGCCCCATCCCCCTCATAGCACTGGTGGAGGCTCTCTGTAGTCCTCACAGCACCAAGAGGATGGCTGGCCCCCAAGCCCCTGCTAAGTGCTTGTTGGGTTGTTTTTTTTCCACTCCTGGGAACGAACTGTCAGCTTTTGTTGGCGAACAGACTGTAGCTTTCATGTGAAAAGGTTAGTACAGTATGTTAGTTCCTAATGAGGGGATAATAGAGTCTGATTCTCACACCCCGGGGACTGCGAGGTGACAGCAGCACGGGAGAAGGGCATTTAACACCTTCACCCTGGGAACCTTTTCCCTCTGCAGCTGGTGTCCCCCTTCCTTGCCCAGAGAAGGGAGGAGGAGCACATTGCAGTGTCTTTATACCCACATCATGCTCCATCCGAGCGACATGCACATCCTTCCAGAGAGGGCAGCCTGGGAAACAACTGGCCAACAGGTCGGGATCCAACCCACACCTCCAGCTGCTGGTGTCACAGTGCTCAGAACTCCCCGGTCACGAGCACCCCAGGGAGTGCAGGAAGGCTGTGGGGTGTGCCCCGTGTCACCATGGTCCCTGTGGCCATCATCTCCTGCTGTGTCCTGGGACACGAGGCAGGGCTGGGGCTGTCAGAACAGCTCAGGATGTCCTTGGTGGACCTGGAGCTGGGGATGGATATGTCCTGCACAGGACACTGCGGTGCAGCCCCAGTGCCTGGCTGAGAGCATTTAAGGTTGCTGCTACCTGGGCTTGGCTTGGTTAACCTTGAAAAATCACAGTTTCTGCCTAAAATCCAACTGTCCTGATTCAGCAGCATAGTCAGGCAGGGGATAAGCCCTGTCAGTGTCCCCAGCCTGGGGATGGCTCCTGCTGTGGGGCTGAGAGCCCTGGGCACTCATGTGCCATCCCAGCATGCTGTGGGTGCTGCTCTGCATTCTGCTGTCCCGGGATGACAGCTTCCTGCAGGGCGGGAAGCAGCACTGGTGCTTTCTGAGCAAAGGGGCTTGAGATGGATAACCCCCAACTGTTGTTAGTTTACTTCAGACTGCCCGCACATGGTGTTGGAATGTCCTCGGAGCAGGAGAGACCAGTTCTGCCAAATTCCATCCCCCATGGGATGCCAAATTACAAGTGTCCTCACCTAGGCTGTCCCTGTGATCCTAGCCTTGCAGGGCACATCATTTTCTACTACCTAGCAATCTCAGAAATTGCAGATTTTCATGGTAACCCTTTCTTGGGAGTCAAGAGCATCAGTGAGCAGCACACTTTGCAGTGGGGGTATCTGTGAGCAGTGGTGGACCTGCAGCTCATGCACAAGCACTGTTCTGTGATGCTGACTTGGCTGCAAGTCTGGTGAACAAAAGCCACCATGCTGCATCATGAGGGTTCCCTTGCTTTGTCTGATTTCTCATGCTGAGGATGCACGTGGGAAACCACCAGCTCCTGAGGCTCCAGCAGGACCAAGCATGGCTTGCAGTTCTGGCTTCATGTTGGGTGGGATGAGTCCTTGTAGGTCCCAGCTCCCACTTTGCATGGGCTTTCTGAAACAGTTTTTGGGACATCCTCTTGGAGAAGTGCCACAAGAGCTGGCAGTGCCCCTTTAGCTAAGATGCACGTGTTCATTCCTTGCAAAGGTGATGTTCTCCCTGAGATCCTCTGTGTTGAAAGTGCCAGAGTCCATCTGCAGCCGTTGCATCACATCACTCAAACCTTCTGAAGGTGTCTGGCACTGGCCTGCTTCTCACCAGATCCCCTTCTTTTTCCACTCTTGTTCCACCAAAGACTTCTCTGTAGGTTTGCAGCCCCTGTGGCAGTACATCCCATGCACTTAATGTGGTCTGTGCATGCTGGAAACAAGATGCTGAGGGATTTTTGCAGATGATACTCAAAGTCTGTGTCTGATAAAGTGGAGGGGAGTGGTGGCTGCATGCTGCCAGAAGGACCACTGTGGTGCTTGCCTGGCATCAGGCATCACAGTGTGGGGTACTGTGGGGACCTGCAGAGGGGCAGATCAAACCCCGTGCCCCTCAGCTCACTTGCTGTGGTTGAGGAGTCCTGGCACTCCCTGCAGTGCTTGGCTTTGTTCCTCTGCTCTTTTGTGCTGTTTTGTTTGTTCTTCGCTCTTTGAAACAGTACGATGCCAGCTCTGGTCTTGCCTGGTTTTACGGTTGTGCTGCTTAAAGGGTTCCCATGTCTCAGCTCAGTGGTGACACGCAGCTGATGGCAGCAAGGCAGATTCACGGCCCTTCAGCAGTGGGCAATCTGAAGGTCTTAGAGGCTGTCCTTGGGGCAGCCCTGAGCCTGGATCCACATTGCACCCAGGGCAGCCGCATGCTCAGAATACGATCTGTGCGGTTTGCACTGCCCCATGTCCTCAGGTTGCAGCTCCGACCCACAGCTCCAGGCAGTGCAAGCAGGTCTCCCACCCTACTGTGTGTGTCCACATCACTGTGGGCTGAGGAGCATCCTTCTGGGTCCTGCTGTGTGAGCCTGTTCACACCGGAGGAGATGTTTTCCAGCTGAGATCGCCTGGGCCTGAGAAACAGACATTCCCTTGCTTGAGTGTGCTGAAATGTTTAATTAGAGTTTAACAGCAGCCTGGGAAAAAGGTGTCTTGTCATATTTCTGGGCTGCGTTTTGTTTTTTAACTGCTCACCCTGTACACGCACAGCCGAGGGAGACCCACAGCACAATGAGTCCTTTATGTGCCTCTCCCCACAGCTCGCCCCGACCCTGAACTTTCCCATCAGCTGCTGGCACTGTGCCCTCGCGCATGTGCCCTGGAGGGAGCCGGCACGGGGATGGGAGCACGGAGCGACCGGAGCTCCTGCAGAATCACTCTGCACCCCAATTTCCAGACGGGTGTTTCAGTGCTACAGGAGAGAATGTGCCTCCAGTTGTGCTTGGTTGGCCAGACAAGCCCGGCATTTCCTGATCTGAAGCATCCAGTGTGCACGTGGCAGGATGTGGGGCGCTGCAGGCAGTGCAATGGTACCTAGGGATGCAGTGCTGCTTGGTGAGAGACCTGCTGTGAGTGACACTGAGCAGCCCAAATCGATGTGAGGTTTCATGTGTTAGCACAGTCCACAGTGGGAACCCAGCTCCAAGGAGCAAAGCCCCAGCCCTGCCTGGAGCCAGCAAGGCATGCTCCCACCTCCCCGAGCCCAGCCACTGTCCTGGCCACAATGACCCTGCCACTGTCCTATAGGAGCAAGGAGGAATGCAAGGAATGGGTGCACACCTCCCTTCCCTAGCCTAACAGACCCAGCAGCACTTTCCATTCACAGGTGTTGTTTCTTTTAAGAGGTGAAATTCAGGTTTTGCACGTGCTGGCTGAAGTCATGCTGCTCTGTGATAGTGACAACAGGTGGGTGTAGTGGGGCTGCACCACTCCTCTCTCCATCTGTCCCCCTCTCTGGACTCTTTCTTCTCGTTTGCTACTGAAACCACAGACAGCAAAACCCTTGGGACCAGAAAAAGCCTAAACAGTGCCACAAGTTGATCTGTTACTACCTTTCTTTTATGCTTCTGTGCGTGTGACACCAGCATGTGGTGTGTGAGCTCCCTGCATGCCCATCTGTGTGCCAGGATGTGCTCACACACCACTGATGGGGTCACAGTATCACATCTGAAGGCATCAGGCTGGAGATGCTGGAAATCTGTGTGGCACCTGCTTGCAGAGACCTCCTGGGGCCTCCTGGCAGGGACTCAGCACTGGCAGTGCTCCTTTAGCTAAGATGCACATGTTCATTCCTTGCAAAGGTGATGTTCTCCCTGAGATCCTCTGTGTTGAAAGTGCCAGAGTCCATCTGCAGCCGTTGCATCACATCACTCAAACCTTCCGAAGGTGTCTGGCACCGGCCTGCTTCTCTCCAGATCCTTCTTTCCCCACTCTTGTTCCACTGAAGGCTTCTCCTTGGGCAGCACATCCCATACAGGTTTACTCCTGTCCATTCAGCCGTGTTAATCCAGTTTTGGACCTGGAGGCCCATCGGGCCCCAGCCAGTGGAAGATGTTTTACAAAGTCAGGAGGCCTGTCCCAATTAAAACCTCCCTGCCAAGGAATAAATTACCATCCCTGCAGATGTTCTGGGTGTCCTGTCAGTAGCACCAGCTTTGGAGAACTGAACCAAAGTATCCAAAGAACACAGCTTCTGACTTTCCTAAGTGGGTGCAGCTGCAGGAAACCAAAAGGACCGTGGGACCATGCCAGAGGCTTTGGTGCGGTGCTGGTGACCTCTTCCCATCACCCCAGAGTTGCCTAGATGGGTCAGGGACATTGGTCTAGGTGCTACAATTACTCCTCAGAGCCACCGTGTCTCAGAGTGCTGGCAGCTTCCCCTGGTCTGGCACAGCTTCTGGAACCCCCACCCCATCCCTGTGCCCTGAACATCCCTGTGCCCTGAACATCCCTGATCCTCTGCAATCCCTCCCAGAACCACCAAACCAGTGAGAGGAGTGGGATCTGTACTGAGAATGACTTTCTTCCCGACAAGCATGGCTGATTTTGAGCTAAGAGAGCTCAAAGTGTGAGATTCCTGTACCCTCCATGAGGATGGGGACAAGTCCTGATTCATAGTAGGGAAGATTCAAGTTAGTTCTTGAGCTGTAAGAAGAGCAAAGCCTGCAGAGGCTGGGCATCTTCATCAAGAGGTTGTTAGAAACAATGGAGGCAAAGGGGTAGTTCTGGTCCTTACTGAGGGCCTCGGGTGACACGGTGGCCCTCCATATCTGGGACACCCAGACATGAGCTGCACTGCCATGTTGTGTCTGGGCTGGGACTGCAGAGAGCAGCCCTGGTCAGAGAGCAGCTCTGACACCATGATGAGGGTCAGGCTGGGATGCTGATGGGCAGGCACTGCTGCATGCGCCCACTTGGCCAGGCTGGTGCTGCAGGGCCACTGGGACTGCAACAGGGCATGCAGACACCAGAGAGAAAGAGGGCAGCTAGCATAAAGCGGGATATAAAACCTGCCTTGGGGAATCCATTTCTTTGCCCAGAGCTCCTGACTGACGGAAGATCCTGACTCAGGAAGCAGAAAGCCACCAGGGGAGACCTAAGGACAACATGGTGACAAATGATGACCTTGGAAAAAGTGAATCCACTTGGCCAGTCCATGTCCCTGCTCTGGGCTCCGAAAGATTACGTGGCAGATAGCACGTCCCTGTTTCACAATAACAGTAATGGCAACAATCTCATTTGCAGAGGCAAATATTTGCTCCTTCTTCCCATCTACTGACCCAGGAAAGCCACCCATTGTGGCTGGCTCTGTACACGATGGAGTCACAGTTTAATTTTCCAGAGGCGCTGAGCAGCTCCAGCTCCCCAGGCTGTCACCACCCTCACCCACTGGTGACAGCCGAGGGGACGTCAGACTGTGTCGGCAGCTGCACACATCCTGCCAGCCCTCAGCACTGAGTGCCACCACATCCTCACGGAGCTGCACCACTGTTGTGGTATAACCAGGGGTGCATGACGGTGGCAAACACCCCCAGGCTGAGCTGTCAGATGTCTCGCAGAGCTGATAGTCGGAATAGAAACCTTCTCCTTCAGTGGGAGGCCTGCATTAGGTTATTTCCCCTCCATCCCCAGCATCGCTTCTTCCCCTTCTGTTCTGCAAAATGTCAAATCTGCTTTCATCTGTTTGTTTCTCCTCTAACCATTTTCCACCCACGTGTGGGTATGCTTTCTGCCGCTCTGCTGGGACCTGCCATGCTCTGCAGGGCTGGAGCTGGGTGTGGGGCCACCTCATGCAACCAAGCAGAGCCCTGCGCGTTAGGGACTGTGGTTCAAACTGGACACTGTTACAGATTTCTTTCATGCAATGGTGGCCAAACACTGGAGCAGGCTTCTGAGAGAGGTGGTGGGTGCCCCAGAAAGATACAAAAGGACTGGATGAGTTTTGCTAAATCCAAGACAAGAAAGCTTCTGGGACTTCTAGCAGCAGGGCCCTACTGTCAGCCCCATAGGGGGGCTCATAGCTGGGGCTGCCCTAGCTGCACACACAGGATGGGTGCTGGGTGCCACAAGTGGGAGCAAGCACGTCAGCAAGACGTGGAGGAGCTGAAATGCATCTGGTTAGAAAGGCCTCAGAGATCATATGGAAGGGAAAAGAGAGCAGGGAAAAGCTTGGCATTAGATAAATGTGGTTGGCACGGACGGGAATTGGCACAGAGGTGATTGGAGCGGGGGCAGCCAGCATGGAAGCACCAGAGTGAGGAGAGGAGATGGAAGGTGAGCACTGTGGGGGTGCAGGGGGTAGGGGACCCGGGTACGAAGCTCAGCTTTGGGCTGCTGGAACTGGGAGGTGAAGGCTGCACTGAGGGGCTGCTACTTCTGCCTGCGGTGCCGTCTGTGTGGCAGAGCCGTGCATGGGAAGAGGAGCCCCACTGTCACTGCACTGTGGGTCGCACAGCCCCCCATGGCTCCAGGCAGTGAGCCGAGCAGGGTTTGTTCCTAGCTGGACACTGTGAACGGGAACATGGCAAACAAGACACTAAGTGTGTGCCTCCACCAGGCTGCTGGCGAGCTGCCCAAGGGGCCCCACAGTGTTGCAAATGCAGTATCTCTGCCTTAGGATCTTTATTTCGTTGTTGAACTGAAGGCTGGCTTTGCCTGTCGGGTGTCCGGGTCTCGTCTCAGCACAAGTCCTGAGCACTTGCACCACAGCTGATCTCTACAGGTTCCTGACCCAGGGTCCTGAACCAGCTGCAGGCTCTGATTCAGCACAGAGGCCCAGAGCGGCTTTGGGCAGTGCAGATAGCGCCTGGGGCCCGAACCCAGAGCCCCTGCCTGCCCGCCCCAGTTGTCCTGTGCTGCTCCGTGCCAGATAGCTGGGGAATCCAGGGCCCCACACACTGCTCGCTGAGGGGAGCAGGCTGGGAAGGCCAGGCAGAGTGCTGGGAACCCAGCTGCAGCCTGAGCAGGCTGATGAGTGTGTCAAAGCAGAAAAATGTGCTGGGAACAGCTTTGCCCTTGCTCTCTTTGGCTCCTCCTGCACACACCAGGCGAGGCCAACTCTTGGGGCAGGAGGAGAGCACACTGGCAGAGTGCAGCAGGGCATGCCAGGGTGCTGGGGGCAGCTTGGCACATGGAGGTGCAAGGTGTGAGACTGCATTCAGCAGCCCTACACCGTGCTGGGGCTGCTTTACTTGCCCTGCAGCATGCACCGGGTTGGTAGCAAGGATGGGGGTCTGGGCGGAACAGGCGGACGGGCTGCCCTAGCAGTGATGCACCTGCATCACTCATCTGTGCCCCTGCAGTTTAAGCCACTCATCGTGCCCACTGTGCACTGTGGGATGTGGGGAGGAGAGAAGGGAGCTGCACAATGCTCCCGCCCCACAGGGCCACAATAGTGCCCAGGCAGGTCTGTGCTGTCACCAGCAGCTTCCCTGCTCCTGGAGGAACACTGGGACCCACATTTGGAGCAAACTTTCCTCGAGGCTAATCCCATCCTCAAGGCTAATGTTGGATTGGGTGCTAATCTCAGCCAGGTTACATGTAGGTGCTGAGCTGAGCTTGAGCCATAGCAACTGAGCTGCTCGTTGCCCTGAGGGACTGCTGCACTGCCCCAGCACTACGGGAAGGGTATTGTGGGGCAGCCCAGCCCTGCTGCAGGGTTGTTTTGCAGGCTGTGAGCACAGGGTTGGCCTTCCCGTCCCCTCCTTCAGCCGTTCCCAGCCTATTCTACCTTATGTGTAGGAACTGGTTTTTCTTCCTGGGCTATTGTTTCCGCTGGATTGGTTAGATCGCTCCAGGCCTTGCTCAGATTTCCTTTCTCACGCTTTTTTTTTTTTTTTTTTTTAATTCCCGTTTTCTGCTGTAGCTTCTGGTCTCGCCCCAATTAAAGGAGCAGCCGCTGCTGCCAGCCGGGGGACAGAGGGGGCTCAGCTATCTTGGTGTCCATAACAGAATCTCTGGGCTGTGCTCTGATGCTGCCCATGATGTAGCTGCTCCAAAAAGGTGTCCCGGGTCTGGGAGAGCATTGCAGGGTTGGGGTGACCAGGTCCCAGCTTGGGTCCCCACCCAGCACAGCCCACAAGCTGAGCAAGCACCTTGGGCTTTAGATGCTTTCATTTTACTGTAACCCTACCAACTAAATCTATTTTGTTGCTTTTTAAACAAAATCCCACAGATCCAACACAGTGCCACTGTCACGGGTCCTGGCTCTGCCCCAGCATTCCGAGCTGTGCAGCGGGATGGCAGGAGCCACCCTTGGGCGCTGAGCCAGTGACAGCCGTGCTGCTCGGGGTGGCTGCTGTCACACCCCGCCTGGCTCCTCGCCGCAGTGCTGCTGCTGGTCGCGTGCCCTCTTCCCTTTCCAGCACAAACTCACCCTGCTGCCTTCCAACCACAGGGGCCAGAGGTGAATACTGGCCCTCCTGGGGTTGTACATGCCATGGGGTTGGGGTTGGGGTCGGGCTTGAATGGGGATGTGTGGATGCCGCTGCTGGCACTGGTGGTGGCATGCTGGGTGCTGGGCAGGTGGGTGTGATGGAGGTTAGGACATCCGTGCTCCTCAGCCCCTGCATACCGCCGGCAGGGGTACCTGGGTGCCTCGGAGGATGCTGCCCTCTCGCAGGAGGTCTGGCACACTGACAAGGAAGGCAGGTAGAGAGCTGATGCTATCTGGCTCCAGCTGGGGAGGCAGCGCGTCCCCCGGGGGCCTCCGGATTGCACCACAGGCAGGCTTTGGTTCCCAGATAAAAATAGAAGCTGAAACATGAGCCCGGCTTCCCTGGCCACAGCCACCCAACTCAGCCTCTGCTCACATGCCCCTGCCCAGGGGTCTGCAGGAGGTGGCAGTGAGTGGGTTGGGGTGTCGGGGACATGGGCTGGATGAAGGGCGTACTGGGCCCTTTGCACAAGGCTGCAAGCTGCTCTGGGCATGGATGGTAGCTGGGAAAACTTGGAGGGCTCAGTTCAGGGCAAGGGGAAAAACACTCTGGCATATGTTATACAGATGGCCCTGTGACCCCAGCCATCCAGAGGAAGCCAGGGGAAACCGGAATAAGGGGAGCATTTGGCTCAGTACATAGTAGATGTAATTTCCTAATGCTTTCCTAGCACCTGGAGAAGAGAACAGAGCCTCAAGAGTAGTTTCACATACAATTGCATGTCCCCACCACAGGAGGAGGGTGCAGAGACAGAGGGCAGAGCAAGCAATGGGTGGCACCAGAATGCGGCAGAAAACAACTCCCAATAGGGCCAGTGTGCATTTCAGCGATGCCCAGCAGTGCTGTGTGGGATTGCTAGTGATCTGAGAGGTGGATTTCCCTGTAGAAAGAAAAGCTGGACAACTTATCCCTGCTCCTGCCATGGTGCAGGCTCTTGCGGGATGGCTCTGGACCAGCCCCACATGGGGTGTGTTCCTTGGAGCCAGTGGCTGAGGGACACATGCACACACAAGAGGTTTTTAACCGTCACTCAGATGTGGATATAAAGCAGCAAAGTTGATTTATGCAGGCAGAAGGCAGTGTGTTGACACACTGGAGGAGCCGAGGCAGCGGCGGTCAGGCAGGGAGAGGGAAGGGACCAGCCCTGGAGCTCCTGGCATGGAGCTCATCCTGAAATAAAGGCATTGGAGATGCTGAGCAACCTCATTATAAGGCAGTTATTATTGTTTTGACTTTGTTATTAAACTTGTTGTAACCCCTAGGATCCTGTCCCAGAGCAGCACCCCGTTGTGCTGGGTGCTGTACAAACACGGCTTGTGGCTACAGTTAAGTTTAGGTCAAGGGTGCTGCTGCAGCTTGTGTCTTTTAGAGGGGCTCAGCCCCCATGTCTGTAACTCACAACCCATCTCTGATAGTCTGAAGGAGAAACCAAGCAAGAGAGGTTGGAGACGGCTGAGATGTAGGAGATGGAGGGATGTGGGGGGTGCATGTGAGCGTGGGGGTTGAGCATCTTACTTTTTTCCCCTGGGAAATTCAGCTTTGCATGTGGGTTTAGGTGCAATGTCGGGTGAGATTCTCATCACTGCAAAGGCCTTGAGGTACGGAAAAGGGCTTTTGGTGTCACCGACGATTAGTCGCCCGCAGTGCAGCCGAATACCCCAGGCAGCACAATGGCGAGGCAGCAGCAGGACGGGGTTTGTGGTTAGGGACTTGCTGCTGTGAGCACGCGAGTGTGGAGAGGAGCGAGAGCATTCAGTAGTCAGCTGCTGCTGCTGGCATGGCACAGAATGTCATGGTACGGCACAGCATGGCACGGCATGGCATGGCACAGCTTCCACCGCCAGGAGGGCAACCCCACAAGCACTCCCACCTGCAGGCACCCACCTGCTGGGGTCCCAGGAGGAGCACATGCTTACGTGGAGGAGTGACTGAGCATGCACAGGGAGATGTGAAGAACAGGATGGCCTGGGTGCTCAGGGCAGAGCTGGAAGGCATACCCCAGCCCCAGCCCTGCTGGATGCTGAGCCCACTCTGGCAGCCATCCCAAGCTACCTGGGGACTTGTGTGCACTACTCTTCCCCTCTCCTTCCCCAGAGCAGCTGCGTGCCAGTATGTGGCAGCTGAGAGGGGGTTGCCCCAAAAAGGGAGGCTCAAGAGATTCCTAAATCCAGAGTGCTGCCCGCCGGGGCTGCACCAGCCGTGGCCACTTTTCTGCTCCCCAGGGCTGACCTCCACTGGCTCTATCTCCCCAGTCTTGTCAGCTCCGCTAATCTGCCTGTTTCAGTGCCCGTGGTTCTTGTTCTGTGCTCCCAGACAAATGAGGCCCTTCTAGCCGTCAGGTGAGCCTTTCCCAGAGCTTATGCAAATGATACTAATTAAAGGCATTCTTATCTGTTCAATTTCCCACACCTTTTGCCTCCGAGGGGGATAGAAAACTTCATGTTTTAACTCTGTGTTTTGTGGCAATCAGAAGGACTGCCTAGGGAAAGCATTGGGAAATGCAGCAGGTCATTCCTGATGAGAAGAGGCGGCTTATGCGAATGTTGAAATACTTTATTATGCACGAGAAACCTTCCAGAAACAGATGACTAATAGCAAAGCGTGAGCAGAGAAAGCAGTGGGAACGCCATACCGGGCTGGCATGGGATCCCATGTCATCTTACCAGCTTAGCAGGGTTGGGCTAGGTCAGCACTTGCCTAAGAGACCTCTCAGAGTACCTGGCTGGTGATGAGGGAAGTGGTGTTAATGAGTCAATAAACAGAGCCCTTCCCTCTCTGTGAACCAGAATGCCCCCGTGTGATCCCAGGAACCCACCGGCAACACCGTATTTCCACCAGCAGCGCTTACATACCTCTCACTGCCATTCACACACCAGTGCTGCTTGCACAGCCAGGGCCAGCACACGGTGCCCAGGTTACCATCCCGTGTGGCCACTGCAACCTGTCTCCTGGCATGGCTTCTGCTGGCACTCAAGGCAAGGTTTTAGACCACGTGCAGCAGAGCAGGAACAGCAGGAGGTACTGATGATAAGATGGTGAATGAGACAAGCTCTTGGCTCTCCAGGGAAGGGGAGCAGCCAGCCCGCTGCTTTCTGACCCCTCCTTGGCCATGTGGCCATCCCAGGGGCTGTGCCTGGAGGTGGCCTTTGTACCTGCAGGGTACAAAGTACGTGGGCTCAGAGATGATGTAGGGCAGAGGGGAATTGAGTCTCATGTTTGCTGGAGGAGGAGAAGAGCATCTGAAGGTCAAAGCTGTGACTGCAGCAAGAAGGAGATGGAGACTTGGGGAAAACATGAGAAAATATGCACATAGAGGCAGATGAGCATGAGGTATTGAACCCTGAATAGTGTTTGGAATTTGCCAGTGTGGTTACCTGATTTTCTTGTCACCAACCTTTCTACAGTCTCCCTCCCTCCTGGGCCCTCCCTGCTTTGGGGTCACACAGGGGCAAGCCTGCCTGTGCAATGGGACAGCAATATGGGCAACCTGTGCTGGGCCTGAGCACTCTGCATACACAGTGTGGTAAGCATTCCGGTCTCAGTATGTCCCCAAAAGAAACTCTTGGATGCAAAAGGGCTGTGGTTTCATAACCAGGATGAGAGTTGCAACCTCTATCCGGAGGAGTGGCCCTTTCACCACATGATATCCATCTTGGAGAGAGGGAAAGAAAGGAAGGGTAGGCGGTGAGTAGGAAAAGAGATATCACTGCAGGTGGCAGTTGAATGGCCCTGTGATATGGCAAGCAGAAGACGCCCAACAAATTGTCCTGACGTGAGCTGCCCTGAATTGCCCCAAAGAGTTCACTCCAGGCACTACTGGTGTTGTCCTTTACATCCAAAGTTGGCACACTGAGGATTTCCTAAGTCAGAAGCTCTCCAGGTTGCATCTCACCAGCAAAACCAGTGCCAAGGAGAGCCTTTAGTACTGATGAGTGACACTGGCTTGGTGCTGTCTGTCAGCAGAGTGAATGGGAGAAGTCCATATTCCTGGACACCACTATGAGGCCAACTCTTCTGCCACCAAAATGATTCCAGAGCACTTCGGTGGAGCAGCTTTCTGGTATATCAGAGGAGGGAGCAGGACTGGCCCCTCTCCAGCCAGTACCTCTGACCTTCCTGGTGCTGGGCACCAGCCTCTGGGCCTCTGCCTGGGCTCATGGCAGCTCCTAGGGCCCTCCTAAAGATGCAGAAAGTTTGTCTTCTGTCATCCATTGAACCTGGGACAGGATGGGGATGCTGAGATGGCCCTGGAGCTCCGGGCTGGTGCATCCAGTCCCTCAAGTCCTGGGAGATTTGTGCGTCACTGCCAGTGCAATTCCCCCTGGGGGACTGGGAGAGGCATTGATCACTGTCCTAAACAAAAAAGCCACGGGACAGCCCAGCATTGCAAAAGGCATCTGGGGGCCTTGCACTCCTACCGCACAGGCAGAGCTGGGCCAAATTGGGCTGCTGGGGCTGGGGGTGTCCCAGCACAAGGAACCAGACTCACTGACTTGACGTGATGTCATGGTCTGGGGCCGATGGTGTCACCCCTTCTAATCCCTCATCATAAGTCTCGGTGGCATTGCAGAACACCTGGGAGTGGAGTTTCTGTGTGTGTGGATAATGGGTAGCAGGGAAGCAACTGTGAAGCTGCCAGTGCCTGCACTGAGGTACAGAACTGGTGGGCAGAGAAGAGTGAGGAACAACAATAAGGGATCATAGCAGGGACAGCAGGTTGGGCTGGCACGGACCAGACTCACTCCTTGACACAGACACGGTGAGCAAAGACCTGGGGAACACACAGATCTCATCCATCCCTGCCCACACAGAGATCCAGCGCTCAGCATGCCTGGCATGGTGATGGGAGCCAGGGTGCTCTTGCCTGGCTGTGCCTGGCTGGCAGCCAGCAGCACCGGTACCCATGCACCTGCACGTGTGCCACACTGGGCACCCAGCACCGGCCCCACTCACACTGCCCGCGACGGGGCTGATTCACACGGGGTGCTGGAAGCCAGGCTGCCGTGGGAAAGCACACCCGCCATGGCTCCCGAGCACTGGGATTGCTTCAGCGGGGGTGCAGCCAAGATCCGTTTCACAGCGGGCAGAGCAGATCTCGGCTGGGATTTACCAGTGACTAAGCGTGTGCTGGCAAAGGGCTGCCCTAGCGTGAGAAAGCATGAGCTGCTGCTCCTCGGAGGTGTGCTCAGGGCTGCGCCAGGACATTCGGCCCCAGGCACCTGCGGGGACACGTTCCCTCTGTGCCACAGAGTGCGGGGCTGCTGGATTCCATGGGGAGCTGCCCGGCCCCTGCTCCAAGGGTCCCCGTCAGTGAGACTCTCCCCTGCTCTCTCGTGCAGCCAGCCACGCAAAAACTGCTCCCAGCCCCCAAGATGCAGGAGCAGAGCATCAAGCCCAAGGCCACCACTGACCCCTGTGCCTTATTGACGTGGCAAGCTGCCCTGCTTGCCTCGTTTCTTCTGTCTCATTTTGGCAAGGCGTTACAAGAAAAAATGAATTGCAATTTTTATTACAGCTGATTGGCGCTGCTGCTAAGTGGTTTATCTGGCTCCAGAGCATGCCCTGTGCTTGGGAGCCGGAGGATGGGGAAGTCCCAGAGGCTCTGGAGATGGCAGGCATGCTGAACCTCCCAGCAGTGTTTGGGAGCCCCAGGCAATAGGAAACACATGGCCAAGGTGTATGTGGCCCCAGGGGCTGCATTGTCCCTAGGTCACAGCTACACTGGATTTCAGAAAAGCAGAGGAATTTTCCTGAGGTTACCCAAAGTGAAGCGGCACAGAGCAGGGCATGGAGTGAGTTGGAGCCATAGCCAGAACACCCCAAAGTGAGGGCTGCAGGACAGTTGTGGTGTCGGGGCAGCCGTGGGGCAGGGCTGTGCTGGCTGGGACATCCTTGAGCATCTGGCTCTGCTATGCAGCAGCTCCAGGACTGTGAAGTCCCAGGACAGCAGGTGACACGTGTTCTGTACACAGGACCAGGTCTGTCCATCTTCCGAGCCCACCTCTGGATCCCTTCATTCTCCTTTTTCTCTTCTCTGCCATCTGCCAGCATGGATCCGATCCCCTGCCTTGCCCAGCAGCTGCTCACAGGCACAGCCAAGCAGAGGCAGAGCTGGAGAAGGGCAAGGGGAGGTGAGAGGCTCCCTTGGAGAACATGGGCTGTGAGATCTCCTGTGATGCCTTGCGTGGGCACTCAAAGCTTGACATCAAATCAGACAGGACCAGGCAGCCTCTGCCAGTTGTCATCAGTGAAATTAGAAAGTGACGTCTCCATCATGATCTGATGACTCAAAGCAGTAATCTGGCCCCTCAGAAAATTGAGGTTTTCACAGGAGAGAGATCTTCCTTCTGCTGTTCTGGGGCTTTGCAGCTTCACCTCCTCTGCACAGTTGACCTAGTTTGAATGGGAGATCCCAGGGGGCTGCCCTCCATCCCACAAGGCAAGGAGGTAGAGCTGCCATGGAAGCACCGAGGATGTGGCCAGGACACATGGCTGCGGTGGCACAGCTCAGCCTGTCCCAGTCTCTTCCATTGGAGACTGGAGCCTGGCATCTCCTAGGGACTGAGCAGTGCAAGGCTGTGTATGGAAATTGTTCCTTCTGCTGTGGGGCAGAGCTCATTTTTAAGCAAATGATCCTTGCTGAGGCAACTATGCGGGAAGAAGGGGCATATTTGCACCTTGCTGTGATCCCAGTGTCATTCCAGCCAACGTGCCGCAAACACGTTGAGAGCCCACACTGGTGCCCACTCAGGCGGTGGAAACCTTTCTGGTTTCAACAGGCTTTGGAGCAAACCCCCAGGCAGGAAACTTGTTCTGGTTGGTGAAGTTATGCACCTGTCTCACTGCTTTCCTTCAATGCAGCATGCCCAAAGTGCTCTGCAAGCGAAAAACAGCCCCTCAAAACAAATAGCAAACAAAAGGCATTGCAGCACATCCCCGGCAATCAACCTGTTGTTTTCCAACCTGTCAGCACTCTCAGGGAGGATGAGGGGAGGCTGAGCATGCCAGGCTGCTGGCAGCACCCTGAGCTCAGTGGGATGTGCCTCAGTGTCCCCACGAGTGCAGTTGGAAAGTCTGGTGATGGGGCTGGTGCTCGAGGTTACAGACATCCCAGCCACCATCTCACCACTTCCCCTCATTCTTTTCCCAGGTGTGCAACTGTGACAAGTACCTGAAAGTCCCGAAGGAGAGGATGAGGCAGCTGGTGGAGGGCAGCAGGCACCCACTGGGGGACAGCAGTGCAGGTGAGAGGCTGAGCACTGGGAGGAGGTGTGCACCAGATCTTCCCCCGACGAGGAATGGAGACCCTCAGCTCCGGGCTGCAGCTGGGAGTGGACCTGCTGAGCCTTGCCAAGACCCCCACCCCGTTACACTCATGCATGTCCCAGCACAGCCTCAGTTTGCCCATCTGCCCGGGCAGGGCAGTGCAAGGCATGGGCTGCTGTGTGCTCTTGGCCCGGTGTGGCTTTACTGGGAGCCACACGTATGGCTCAGGGGACAAGGAATGTGGTGACTTTTCCCATGATACCAGCAGCTTGGGAGCGCTTCCCGAAAGGCCGGGGCATCCTCCCCGCGGTTTCTCTGGTGAGGGCACTTGCTGTTTGTGTGTACCCAGCGACCAGCCCGGCCTGTTCCACCAGTTCTGGAGTATGGGAAATAGCTATGCTGTGGTTTGCATTCAGCCGTGTGAGCAGTTTCCCCTTCCCCCATCAGGAGGGGGTGACAGAACTGGGGGGGCTCACATGGCTTCTCTGCACAGCCACCCTGGGGACCCTCGGCTGCTGCAGCCTTTAGAAGACCCCCCGCACCCCCTTATGCAATAGGGAACACCACCACATCCCCACTTCCCCTTTTGCAGCAGGATGGGGTCAGCGGGGGCCATGACCATGCTAGGGAGCATCCTTCACCGCAGGGCAGCCAGAAGCAGCTAACACTCAGCAGCCTCACAGGATTGGTGTTTTGCTGCCACAGAGACAAGAAATAAAAGGTGACTTGTGTCAGCTGGGTTCTGCCTGTGCTGCAGATCCCTGAGAGCTGCCAGGCCATCCTCCATGACCCTGTGCTCAGCCACACTTGGATTTCTGACCCTATTTAGAGTTCGCTGGTTGTTGCTGGGATTGAGAGCTGAAGTAGGATGAGTGGAGGAGGAGCAGTTTTGCCCTACACACAGTATGGGGGTTTGACACCCCACTGCTCACCCACATGGGCCCAGATTCATCACCTCAGATTTCTCTCTGGGACCATGGCCAGGTGCTCATCCAGCACCCAGCCTTGGCAAGAAGACTCACACCTTGGTTGTAGGGAACATTTTCCCTGACACAGCTGCGTTTTCCTTGCATGGGGTTTTGATGGAAGTGCTGAAAGTCACTTCAAGCCCAGACAGCTTTGCCTCATGTTACCTTTCTCCCACTGGGGTGCTCAGAGCAGCTTTCCTGAGGGGTTGTTTGCCTGGAGCAGGCTGGGGACAGAGGAGTGAGAGGTGATGCTGCTGTGGGTCCCCACATGGCACAAGCAAGGTGCAATGTGGCTGGAGGCCGTTGGCAGTGTGAAGGCTCCTGAATGACCCAGGTGGATGGATTGTGTCACAGGCTTTTGTTTGGCCAAGGGAAGCTTCTTGCTTAGTCAGTGTGGTAAAACCAGCTGGCATGGCGCCTTGGTGCTTGGGGATGCTCAACCAACTCAAGCAAGCAAAGAAAAAGCTGCAGAACTGCAGCAAGTGGGCAGGGAGCACAGCAGTTGCCAGGCAGGGCATTGGGGGCCAAAGCCCTTTCCTCAGGCAGGGTCTCGGCTCCATAGCAGGAACCCTTGTGTCCAAAACCTTGAGGATGGATGCATATTTTTCCTACCCTGCTTCCATGATCTGCAGCATGTGGCTTTGCTCTGAGCACCAGACCAGTCTGATTGGCACATGGGGGACACGTGACACAGTGTCATCTTACAATTGCATCCCGGACCTCCTCCCTGCTTCAGCTGGAGCACAGCCCCAGCATGCAGGGGCAGCCAACAGCCCTGCACAAGTTGGGCTGCTCTGCAGGCAGGGAAGGGGACTGGTCCTGTAACAGTCCCCAGGAACCTGCGCCCACAGAGCTGGAGTCTTCTCGGACACTTTAACCCCAAACCAAGCAACAGGTCTCCTATCTCACGGGGTTCAGCAGAGTGCTGGGGGATTACAAATGGGGCAGGAATGGGACTGAGGAGCTACTTTGGGAGCTACTACTACTGGGGGAGGCTCTGTAGCAGGAACACACACGGGGGCCACACAAAGCTTTGCTCCTGCCTGGCTACTGACTTTGGGTGCAGAACCGGTGAGCTTTGCTCCCACGGCGGCATGCCGATTGGAGCCACTGGAAGTGCCCCTTTGCCTTGAGCTCCTCCACCCAACACCACCCTGGGAACGTCTCAAGAACGTGGCCGGGCCACTGCAGCCTAGGTTGCACAATCACAAGTCCTTTGTCCTTGGCTTATCTGACTTAGAGAGGAGGAAAAGATAACCAGGCATCTTCAGCGCCCTGCAATCCAGTGTGTTTCTCAGGCTTATAACTCCTCTTATCAAGTTCAATCTTTCACCACGGTGAGGTTTCCCATGCACCTTTGTACCCCAAGAATGCTCCCAGGTCTGCTTTCAGACTTGTGCAAAGTCTTTACGATGCGCGCTTTCTCCAAAACACCCAATCCTTAATTGCCTAATTACGGACGAGTCTCCCGTGTGTGTGCGCGATGACAGCTGGGTGCGGCTGCAGGGCTGTGGGAAGGGCTCAGCTTGCACAAGTGCTGTCAAAGCCCGGAGCCTCTGGGGCCAGGCAGCAGAGTGCGGCACGGGATCGACTTGGAGGGCACAGGGGCTGGAAGCAGGGCCTCGGGGCAGGATGTGCTGTGGGAACAAGGGGCAGTGCTGGAGAAGGTTGGGGTTACTCACTGGTGTCCTGGCACTGAATCTCCAGGGTGAGCAGAGTGGGGGAGGGGTTCTTTGATCTGAGAAAGGAGAATGGGAACAGGGTCTGTCCTGGCTTCCCCAGTCCACCTTGAGTCCCCATCCCACAGTGAGGGCTTCCAGAGCTGTTCTGCCGACCCAGGACTCTAAAGAATAAATAGGATGTGGAGACCTCAGTTCAGCAGTGTAGCTCACCTTCACGGTGTGCTTTGAGTGACCCTGCAGCACTGGGGGCCACTGCTCTGGGATGCACATCGCCTGCCCACTCCAGGCAGAAGCTCCTGGCCCACTCTTCCCCTGGGGTCCCTGGGATAAGACTGCTGCAACCCCACACTGCAGCGCCTGAGCAGGATCCCTGCACGGTGTCCCCTCCTCAGAGCTTCTGGCTCTGTAGCCTCCATGGTGATGGTGCCACCAGAGTCATAGAATCAGAGAACCACAGAACATCCCAAGCTGGAATGGACCGACCCTCAGGGATCACCGAGCCCATCCCGGCCCCACACAGCACCACCCAAACCCCAATCCTACAGCTGAGAGCAGTGTCCCAGCACTCCCTGAGCTCCAGCAGCTCGGGGCCGTGCCTGCTGCCCTGGGAGCTGTGCCCTGCCCAGCCCTGGCCCCATTGCTCCGTGAGCCCTGCACAGCCCTCCCAGTTCCATCGTCCTTGGGCGACCCAGGCAAGAGGGGGAGAGGTGAGCGAGAGGCCAAAGGGCTTTTTATTTTCATGATGTTTTATAATGGGATTATTAGTTCCCAAGCGGTGTTTCAAATTGATTCGGTAAGGAATTGCTTTCATTTCTCCTCTGCAGAGCTGCGGTGGAAATCCAGCCTTTGGTGCGAAGCATCACAGACCTCTTGAAACTGTAGATCTCAAAACCCCAGCGTGACAGAAAGCCTCACCCCCTCCCCCTCACTGTGTGCTGCATCCCGGTGTGCCCAGCAGCAGTGGGGGTGTCACAGGGTACCCCCACTGGAGCAAACTGACGAGGGAAGAAGAAATTCCCTCCTTCCCAAAATTTTTCCCCCAGGAAAACCATTTTTGTTCCGGGGCTCTGACCTTTTCCCAGCGTGGCTTTCCCTGCAGATAGTACCTGGCCGGCACCCTGCGCCCATCTTCAAAAGCCCCGCAAAGAATTTGGTGGGAGGGGGAGAGGGGGTTTTACAAGCTCCCATTCAAAAATGGTTACTTTGAAGTGATGTAGCATTTTCAAGCCTTTGAAGCGCCACAATTAAGGGAGGGGGCTGGTGCAGGCCAAAGGCATAATACTGGGTGACTACCACTTCTCTCCCCAGGCTTTTAAGGGATGAACTTTTCTTCCCTGCCTGCCTCTTTCTCACGAGATACCGACCAGGGGGATGGGGTCAGGGTGTTTGGGAATCAGAGGTGTGGCAGGGAAGGAGGGGGGCTCCTGTTTGGCAAGAGCCAGGTGGGCGCTGGGGTGGATGGAATGTGCACAAAGGGAGAGAAAATTGATGGGGGTATGGGGCTGAGTGCCCTGCTGTGGGGTTGGGATGCTGCAGGACTGGGATGCTGCAGGGCTGGGATGCTGCAGGGGCTTTTAGGGGGTTTCATGGTGTGAAACCTGTTTTTGCTGCCATTTTGGTGATGGTTGAATCCATCACACTGGGGTCCTGAGAGCAGAAACTCAAAAAAAAAAAAAAAGGGGTGGTGGGGAACAGCATATTTTTGTCTGTGTGTTATGAGTTCAGACTGAAGGAAAGCAAGTGCCTGGCCTGGGGTGATGCAGGCAGCCCAGTCAGAGTGCTTGGGGCTGCAGTGCAGAGCCCACCCCTGCACACCAGGCTGAGGGCTGCCTGATGCCAGTTTAGGGTTGGGGTTAGTGTTTGTTAGTCCTCTCACTGGTGGGCTCTGTTCTGGAGAAGCCCCCAGAATCACAGCTTTCCCTCTGCTGTTCCCACTTCAGGCAGCTCAGGGATCTGAGGAGAACTCCATTTCTTCACCAGATGCCAAAAATTGGAGAAAAAGGGAAAGAGAGTTGTTTTTTTCTCTGAAGGAATGAATGTCGGTGTCCCGGGCAGACGCAGAACACAGAGCAGCCCTCAGCCTTGCTTTCCCCACTGAAATTCGCGGTGTGCCGATGCGGGGACGAGCCAGCCAGGAGCGCTGGTGCCCCCTCCGGCACTGTTAGCTCCCAACAAAGCTCCCTCTGATCCTCACATGGGGCACCTTAGAAGCTCCAGAGATGCTGCTGGAGAGCTGCAAGATACCTTTTGTCACCTTAATTGATGCTGGGCAGGATGAGTCCCCCCCTGCCGAAATGAGTCATCCCGTAGCAGCGAGTGCAGCCCGCCCCGTGTCCCCGGCTGCCAGGCGTCCTGATGGATGAGAGTCAGCTCAGCCCTCGCTTCCGCTGCCCGGATCCAGCAACCCGCTGTGCCCCCACCGCGGGGACGCGAGCGGCGGGAGCCTGCACCGAGCTGCCAAAAATGCCGTGGGTTTTGCGGCACTTTGGTTGCGATGGCAGCAATCTGCTGGCCCGGCGGGGACACAGCCGGGTCGTGCAGGGACAGCGCACGGGACACATTCCCCCCGCAGTGCCCCGCAGTGCTTCTGGCACTCACCTTCCAAACGCGTGGGGTGCTCCTCCCGAAGGTGCAGCCTGGCGAGGTGGGCAGTTCCCGTGGCTGAGCACAGACCTCGCTCATCACACGGATGGCTGACTGTTTCTCTGCTGTTTCCCTGCAGGCTGCCCAGCACCGCGTGAGGAGGAGCCCAGCCAGACCTGCAGTGCTGTCCAGCCCACCAGCACCGAACCGGGAGAGCGGCTGGAGGGCACGGGGCCATGCGGAGCAGCTGCGGGGCTGCTGGGGGGCACGGCCCTGCAGGTTGCTGCCATCCCCCCCGGGGTGCTGGACAAAGCCGATCTCACCGACTTCTACTGCTGCGTCCGCTGCGGGAAGGTGTTCTGGGAAGGGTCTCATTTTGGACGCATCGTCTCACAGTTTCAGGACATTCTCGTTGCCACAGGGGACAAGCAGCACATCTATAAGCTGAGCTGAGGGGAGCACGGGGTGTTGGTATGGCTCAGTTGCAGGATGGGGACTGGAGGGATGCACTCCCCTGTGAGCCTGGGCAGATCTATGGGGCGTGGGTTTGTGGTGAGAGACTGGAAGTGGGCTCATGTTTTGGGGTCTGCAGGGCAGGGGGCTGTCACATTTACACCAGTGTGGTGATGGTTTGCAATGTGGCCTCCATGGGGACATTAAATCAGAGGCATCTGGGGAATGGTTCTGTTGCTTTATTTCTGCCTCCCTCCAGGCTGTCTGTGGCTGAGCTCTCCAAAACACCACCAGGCACTGCCGACCCCGTGGCACCCATCAGTGCGCAGCACACTTACCCTGGAGTGGTGTGTCCCTGTCCAGCCGAGCCCCTCTGCTCTCCGTCAGAGGATGAGAGGGTCTCTGCTCTGTGCCCCCTTCCAGGTGCGGCCCCCAAGACCGAGAAAGCACCTCCAGTGCCCGGTGCGCTCTGTGGGTAGGGGACATGTGTCTGTGTGATGCCGCTCTCTGTCCCACAGCTCTGGACACCACTGGCTGCTGCATCCCAGCCCGTGGATGGGCTGAATGCGCTCCGCCCTGTAACAGAGGAGCATTTGCAAAATTCCTCCCCTAATCCCGGTTAACTGCCACGCACTGATGTTATTGCTAACAGGGCCCGAGGGGCTCTTGGCTTAAGTGCGACATTTACGGGCCAGCAAAGGCAGGCAGCTCCCGCCGCAATGCCGATGCGCACTCCATCGCTGAACGATCGTGGCGATGCGGTGCCGAGGGCTCTTTCCCCTCACGAAGCAGCTCCCACAGTCTCACAGGCTCCGTGCTCCCTTCCCTTCCTCTCCTCCACGCTGTTTGCACAGGTGCCCATCAGCCCTCCCTGGCAGTCCCTGCTTTGTGTTGTCGTGGTTCAGAAGTTTCACCTCATCTTCAAGCAGATGACAGCAGAGAACACTGAGACACCCCTGGCACAGCCTGTGCCACCCCTCTGTTCCTGTCACCACCAGCACAGCACCTGTGGGACTGTGCCCATGGACCAGCCGGACCCCCAGCCTTGCTCACTGCTCACTGCCGTGTGAGGTGGTGCAGCAGTCAGGGTTGGTGCTGTCTGTGTGCACACTGGTTCTAAGATCTAAGCTCGCTTCTTCTCCCCTCCAAGTTGGTCTCTGGGGTTCACAAAGCAAAGCCCCACTGCTGACGCATAGCCAGAGATGCCCATGCCTGGCTGCCATCACCACTTTGTTTTTTCTCCCATCCATGAAGGAGGACAGGCAGATGCTGTGCTCCCCATGGGGTCACATCCTGGACAGTCACATTGATTCCCACTAAATCCCTGTCCCAAGGTGTCCCTAGGGTGTCCCCAGGGTCCTGCAGTCCAGCCATGCCCTGTGGCAGCTCAGGCACTGCAGGTCGCTCTCACCTGGGGCTCATCAACCAAAACTGCTCTGTTCTAGCAACAGTTCCCCCGGGTACCTGCACAGCCACACACAATGTGTGGTGGCTTCTCCTGCACTGTGCCAGGCAGGACAGGAGGATGCTGTCACAAGGGACTGTCCCCACATGAGCAGTGACACCTCAAGCCATGTGGTGCACCAGGGATTATCTCTCCTAATGGGATTAAAATGCCTTCTGATCTTTCCCTCAGCCCTCATCATTTTTCTATTGATTCTTACAGCTTCCCACTCTGTTGTCTGCATTTTCTTTCTTTTTGTTTTTTTTTTTTTTTTGCATAACCTCAAGGAATTGAGTTTCATTTCCTGGTTTTCCAGACCTGCGCTCTTTCTAGGTGCTAACACATTTTTCTTAATTCTCTCTTCAGCTGGAATCAGAATTTCCTCTTCTCTTTTACTCCAAGGTCACTTTTGCAGCAGTTGGGTTGGGCAGCTCTGCAGTGCTGTGTTTGTCCATGGGCAGCACGTGGGCACGGCGCGACGCGACCCCCATGGGCAGAGCTCCATGGGTGGTGGCCCTGTGCCCCGGGGCAGAGGTCGTGGAGGTGCATTGAGGTCGTCCCCAGGCAGGGCCACGGGCAGCATCAAACCACTGAGCCCGGCCAGCCTTGAGCAGCATCCAGGAAGCAATAAATCGTCCGGTTTTCAATGGTGGAGACGGATCAAAGAGAATTAAGCCGGCTTTTTAATCAGCCTGCAATATTGTTTCCCTATCTGGCTTCTTTTAGAAAATACATATATAAATAAATAAAACCTACCCCACTGCCTGCACCACAGTAATGCGTAACGTGTATCAGGGCAGAAATGGGCCTTCTGTGCTTTTATGGGGCTGTTTGATCATGTGTTCTCAGGGCACTGGGGCCAGTTCCCCCAGAGCTGCCCGGTCCCTGAGGTGCCACATGCATGCCCTGATCTTGCCTTTGCCTGCTCCTGGGGGATGCTGCCAGAGGAGAAGGAAGGCAGCAGTCAGTGGGGGCTGCAGGGAGAGGAAGGGAATGGATCTAGTCCCTCCAGTCTCACAACTTTGCTTCACCTTTGGACCCTGAGCTAAGAGCTTGGGAAGGGATGGGGGCAAGGTGGGGGAGAAGGGTCTGGGCTGAATGAGCATGGTGCAAAAGAAGTGGTTTCTTAGGTGACATATAGCAGTGCCCTGAGAGATCCTGCTCACTCTGCACCTGCTGCAGTGGAAGCACAGCACCTCTGGCTCCGCACCGGCGTGGCACTGTGCACTGTGTGCTTTGCTGCCTGGCTCTGGGGTAGCTCTGGTGTGCCCTGCAGAGCCCTGAGAACTCACATGCCGCGTCGGACATTGGGCAGTTCCTCTCCTCGCCTTGTGTATTTCTTGCATACTCTTCACAGTTTGATGGGGACAAGGTGTTTGGCACTCAGGCCAGCTTTAGTTTACAAATGAATCTGTCAACATTGTTCCTCATCAGGCAGGAATGCACTTCCCTCCCTTCTCCCCCACCTTATCCCCATCCCCTTCCGAGCAAATTTCCTTCCTTGTGCAATCTGGATCGGAAGCTGTGCTGCATACTTGACCGGCTCACGAAAGGCAGCTCTGCTCCCTTTGCCTTTGTGGCTCACAACAGGTCAGCAGCCACAGGAGCAAACCAAGGGCTGAGCCTCCCCACAAGCTGTGGATGCTCCACATGAGCTCCGTGTTGCTCGGATGCTGTTTCTAAACAGTCTGGCACGTTTCTGGGCACAGGTTCAGCCCTGGAGAGCCCAAAGGTTGACTGTGAGCTGCAGGCCCCGTACTGCCCTGCAGTGCTCCATGGGCTGGGGGTGGCAGAGAGGTGTCGGTGCCACATGAGGGGACATTTGCACCCAGAGAATGTTTACTTGTTGGGAAATAGCACAGGACTGGTCCTTTCCCATCACCCTGACAACACCTGACTTCCAGGCCAACATGCTCTCATCCTCTCACATCACGCCTTGCAGCACATCCTGCAGAGAGTTACAGCTGGATCAGCCCCGAGCCCACCCCGACCCTCATGGCCTCAAACCCAGCTCAGGGACAGCAACCAGAGCCGTGCCACGGGGCAGCAGGCAGAGAGCCCTGCACACAGCCAAGGGTAGAAGCAGCAAGCAGCTCTCCACCTCCGAGTGCATCAAATCCAGCGGCTGTCCGCCTGGACAGCGTTTTCCCGTGTGCTCGGGGCAGGACGGCAGCACTGCCGGCAGAACTGAGCTGGCACCGAGGGGGCGAACACGTGGGGTGGGCTGCAGCGGTACGGCGGGACCCGCTCCGCTCACGGGCACTGAGTCCAGCGGCGCCCCCTCCCTCCCCGCGTCCCCTCCACCGTGACCGCCCCCNGTTTACAGAAGCGAAAGACGAATTGGAGCTGAAATGCGCGCTTTCAAAACAGCTTTCTTTCTTTCTCTCTCCCTCTCTCTTTTATTTTTCCTGCCCTCCCCTCCCCTTCCCCTCGGCCCCGTTCCCGGCCCCAATCTGCCAGAGAAGGACATTTACATGGCTGGGTACCTGCTGCCCTGGCCCCAGCCGGTAGGTGCAAGCAGCTCCCCCTCTCACACTGGCTGCTGACACCCCACAGGGTCCGGCCCTCCTGTCCCATAGCGGTGCCCTGGGTGGTTCAGAGCAGAAAGTACGGGCCGAGTGGGGACCCACAGCAAGCTGCTCCTGCCCCTGGTGAGGGAGAACCCCGCGGGGTGAGGACGGTCTGGAAGTGTGAGCAGAGTGCTGCGTGCTGTATCCCAGTGTTTAGGGGGGTTGTCCCGGGGAGCATAATGGGCACTCCAACACAGCGCTCCAACAGGAGCCACCGTGCTGCCTCAGCCCCATCACTGTGATCACACCAAAACCTCTGTTAGAACAGTGCACTTCAGTTCACCCGTGTTGGAAAGGGAGAGCTCCCCACTGGGGAAACTGATCGGGGTGGGGATGAGAATGAGGGTGGGATGGAGATGGAGGTGAGACGGGACTGGGATGGGCATGGGGATGGGATGAGGATAGGAATGATGGGAGTGAGATAGGGACTGAGTTGGGGTTGATGTGGGGCAGGGATTGGGAGGCAGATGGCATGGGAACAGGGATGGGATGAGACTGGGAATGAGGCTTTGGTTGAAATAGGAGTGTGATAGGGATACAAATGGGGTGCACGGGCATGTGGATGGAGATGGGAGATGGAGACAGAGACAGGGTGGGCAAGGAGTGGATGGGAACAGTGGTGGGGCTCAGTCTTCCCCCACTATGGGGAAATGCCATGGGAACACCCCACCTCTGGCCCCGAGCTCGCAGTGATCCCACCCAAGGCCCGTTGCTCACTGTCAGAAGTGCTCAGGTCCTGGCTGATCGGTGCCCTTCCGCCCCCGGACCGACGCAGCACATGACCGGGGGCAGCTGCCCGAGGTGACAGTGGGGTCCCGGCAGCACCCCCATTTCACGGCCTGTCCTTCCCCTCCGCACACTCCGCTCGGCTCGGGGGGGCTGCTTCCCACCGCCCTCTGCCATTTGCTCTGCTCGGGGCCAAACGGGCACCGGGGGTCCGCGGCTCCGCGGCTTTCCCAGCACGTTCAGTCGGTGCGCGACTTCGGCTGTACTGTTACCCGCGCCCCTCCGCCCCGCAGTGCCCGCGCACCGCATCCATCCCTGAGCAGCGCTCCAGCGCTCGGTCACCGAACCCAGGGCCGGGCCGCCGTGCTGTGCTGCGCCGAATCGGGCCGGGCCGAGCCGAGCCGAGCAGCTCGGTGGTGCCGGGCTACGGCGAGGCGAGCCGGGTGAAACCCCGTGGCGCCGAGCCGGGCTACGCCGTACCGAACCGAGCCGAGCCGAACCGGTGTAGCCCGG
>VXAB01008547.1:0-25370 GCA_013399175.1 Odontophorus gujanensis
TATCTATGAATCTATGAGAAGAATGAAAATACTTCCATGAATATGAATGAACTAAGAATCTTTAGATAGCTTTAATCTCCTTAAATAGCCTTATCTCTACCCTCTCTACCCTCCTCAGCTCCTTAGCAGATATACTTTGATCTGAGATCAACAGCGCATAACACTTTTTCTGCGTAATTCTGTCGTGGAAATGCAGGTTGCTTAAAGACTTTCTGTTCCTTGTATTCTCATTGCTCCTGGAGGGGAACACTTACCTTCCTGAAGTGGATGCATCTGTAGTGTTAGGATCAAAACTGGCACTTTCTGATTTTCAGCGAGCCAGAAATGTGCTAATTTACATCACTGGAGTTTCTGTGTTCATGTGTTCTCCTGCTCGCAGTGCAAAAGTGAACTATTGGTTTGAAGAGCTGGGTGCCATTAAGAGGTCAATGTACGTTTAGTATATTTAGTATATACATATATTCTAATAATGTTAAAATAAAGTATTGGAAATTTTATTTCTTTACCTGAATGAAGTTAGAATAGTTAATAACAAAATATTTAAATTTTTTAAGGAGATTTTAATTAAAGCTATTAATTCCTGTTCAGAGCTTGGGTACAGTAGAAACTTTTGTGTATGAAGCCAAGCTGAGACATCTCTGCGTTTAGGTAGAACAGTGAGCATTCACTTAATATCTCAAAGAAAAGCTGGAAGATCATTTTGTGAGGAATTTTCTCTCATGTTTATTTTTACTCTTAATAATTTTTGTTTTTGCTGCTGTTAACTTATACTGAAGAAAATATACATATATTTTATGTATATCCAAAATTTGAATTTTTTTCAAAATTACTTTTTTTCAGGTAAGTGTTCCTTTATGTATGTCTCATTTTGGAGTCACTGAAAAAGAATACCTAAGTCTTAGACTCTCATGGGAAAGAAAATCTCTCTGAGTACACATAATGTTCTTTAGTTAAATTCTCAACTGTTTGCTCTGTGTGCTGAGGTCCGCAAGGAATTAAGCCTGGTTTTGTCCTTTTATATAGCTTAAAAAGCATATCCTACGCAATCTCAGTGTGACAGGGACCATTTGCCAGCTTTGTGGGACCTAAAAACAGCCATCTCTAATGACCAGCAGCTGTGTGAGCACAGATCTGCCTGTGCTTGGTGGTTATCCTGAGGGAGTCAGGAAGGTCTTCAGGAGGTTAGTAGGGAAAGATGAAAAAAGTGCTGTGAAACAATCTAAACTGTTCAGAAGCCACAAAAATACAATACTGAAACTTTTCTCTATTTCATGGTTGATTGTTTTTAACTAAACGTGACCCCATGTGAGAAAGTAGTATTCTTTCAGCATTGAGCCCAGAATGTCCTTGGTCAGTTAAAGGTGGAAAATAGTGAATGTGAATCCAGAGCAGCTGATGTCAGTCATAATTATTTACTTGAAGAATGTGGACTATCAGGCTTTGTGACAATAGCCCAGGGAAAATGTAAGAGAAATAGAAGTCTAAGAGCAAATTATAGGTGCTGTGCACAGTAAGGAATGTGCTGCTTTAGGTAACATGCAAAAAGAAGTGGAAAATGTTCCTTAATGTAGATCGGGCTGCTTTCAAGCCCTGGCAGTGAATTCAGTAGCGGACCACAGTGGTACAAAATGGGAAGTCGTTTGAATATCTGCTTTCTGTTTTACACTGGCCTCATAAATCCAAAGAAAGGTAAAAATACATGCAAGAGTGGTGGTGAGAAGTTTGGTTATTCCAGACACCAAACTGCTTTGGAGAATTATCTCAGGATATTACAGTTTCATACTACATAACTAGAGCTATGTTTCTATTATTCAATAGCGTTAATAGCAACAAATAGCATAAAAAAGAGTTTTTAAATAAGTAATAATAATAATTATGTTAATAATAAAAAACTGTAGCAAGAATCAGAGAGAGAAAAAGGGGGAATGAAAAATGGAAACAAAACCTTTTCTCAACCATCTTTCTTTGCTGTTAAAACTCTTTATGATGACAATTTCCAGTCTAATGGACTTTATCAGTTAATTTCCTCTACACTCACAGTGACCACAATGAGTAATCAGTGGAAAAACTTCTGACAGTGTATTATTATTCTACTTGCTATACTCAGGGTTTCCACTTACATGTCATTAGCACTAGTAGGCTCCAGAGAGAATCTTCCCAAAATAGGATAGCTTTCTTTTTCTTTTTACAGTTTCCATTTTTCCCACTTTTCTGTCTGGACATCTGAAGATTTTTTGCTCTCTTTGTAAACTGGAAATGTTTTTGAGTCACTGCTGTGATTATTGTGGGATGGAAAGCCAGAATCCTTTGATGCTTTGATTTTTTGTTTGTTGTTGTCATTGTTTTGTTGTATTTTTCTGTGTTTTTTTTTTTCTTTTAATTCTTTGATTTTTATTTTTTCCTGATGCATTACATGTTTTTGATACTGTAGCACAAAGCATCTATGTGCATTTTCTCATCAGTTCCATTTGAAGGAATAAGTGCCTTTATCTTATCCATGTTTTAATATATGGGCAGGCGAAACTTGAAATTGCTGTTGAACTGGACTCTGTACATCCTAAAATTATTTTACAGGTATTTCAGGTGCACAGGAAATAAGATATTTAAACTGACTTTGATGCTAAGGAATTAAACTGATATTAAAGAATATGTCACTAAAATTATAGTTTCCTTTCCAGTAGCTCTTTCAGAACAACACTCTATTATTGGTAGGTTTTGTACAAAACCACAGTACATACTATTTCTAAGGGTTATCTGATTTATTGTCTGCCTTCAGCATTTTTCAGATTTAGCATGCTTTTGCAGTTACAAAGGGGCTAGAACAGATGATATAGATGTTCCAATCTAATTTCAGCGTGTGTTCGCAGCCTTTTCTGAATATCTGTTTTGTATTCATGGATTATGTTCCAATGATTTGTTTTATTTTGCTCAACATGTATAAGCTGCTGTTTTGCCAGTTAAATCTTATTTTATGTCGTTCCAGCATTTATGATGGTTTTCTTGTTGTTTTTGTGCCCTTGGTATATGACAGTTCTTTAGTTTGACATCATCTCTAGATTTCATTGCACTCTGTATTTTTGTCTTTAAGAACAAACATAAAAGCTATGTTATGCCAAATCAACAAGGGACTTCTGTGCTATCACAATGGTTATCCCACCTGCTAGCAAATAAAAGTGCCTTGTGGCTTCCCATCAATCTACTTTTAGTTTTTCAAGCTAAAATTGACAGGACTCATAACTCAAAGTAGCTTGCGTTATTTTTGTAAATTCTAACAAAGTTGTTTATTTCCCTACAGAAATGATGGCACTGAATTTGTCACTAATTTTATAACTGGTCCAAAGAAGAATAAAGCTTGTCTGCTACGTTACCTGCTTTGTTCATAAATCAGTTTCACTGTTAGTTCTTATGAATATGTCATTTCTTTTCAAAGTAGTACAGTATATACTCACAAATAGGATATGATTTGCAAAACAGCTTGAATTAAGAAAGAAATCAAGATGATTATTTAAGGATTAATTTTGTGTATTGCCCAACTTTTGCTTGAACTTCTGTTATCTTGTGACACTGTGAAATAATGCGATAATTGTACTTCACCTGTGACTACATCCTCTAAATCTGACAAAAGGGACAAACTATCCCCACACTGATGTTTTTAATATATCATGGAATATGTTATGCAGTGTGTTAAAAAGACATAAGGAACTCAAGCTACTGCCATGTAAATTTATGAAACCATGAGTAGGCCTGCATCGCAAGTCATGCTGTTTTGAGTGAGAAGAATCAGAACACAGACCTGCACTGCAATGCCAAAAATGAAATGCACGTTTGTTTATAATCACAGTTCAGTTGACTTCCTCAGAAAAGAAAAGGTGAACAAGAACAGAGAATTAAATACTTCAGAGCTTTTTTCTTACTGCTTGACACATCTTGTTTCAGAAGATTGGAGAAGAGTTAACTGAGTTTCATAGAAGCTGAGGATCTAAAGGGAGGGTATAACAGAAGGAAGACCCCTGTATTAGTACACTTGTAAGAGAGTTTGTGCAATAATTGTGATATTTTGAGTGCAGCTGTAAAATCACAAGTATGGACAGGTTTGTTAAAAATTCAGGAGTGACAAGAAGTCTGAGACAAGAAATGTAAAACATCATTAAATAGTTAGCTCTTGTTGCTCTTATCTGTGACTAGAGAAGGGGCAGAGGGAAGAGTTTAAAAAAGTTCCTTAGCTTTCTGTAGATTAGAAAATAATTCAAAACAAATCCCAAACAGCTAAAAAAAGTCTTAAGTTTCTGCTGCAAAAGGACAAGATGGTTCTTATTTTGTTTCTAACCAGTTTTTTTTTTTTGTTTGTTTGTTTGTTTCTAGTATTACACGTCTGATAATTTGATTTTCCTTTCATTTGTTTTTCCAACTTGGAGCTACATTTATGTATAAAAGAGCTAGTACCATTCAGCAGCCATTTAAAATATTGTGTTCTTGTTATTTTTCTGTCATATCAGTTCTGCAGTGTGTGGGCAGAAGCTAACAGCTGACATTTGACAGTGAATGTGGCATTGTCAGCTGAAAGTGATTACTGACCTGTTGTTTACCTGATCTCTTCAATGGAAGACATATACGTTGTTCTTTCTTTGATTTCTGCTTTGTTTCATTGCTACTTTGGTAATATTACTGGGGAAATGAAAAAATGTACAGCTGACTTGATACTCATGTGTGAGGTTTTGTGGGGCCTTTTTTTCATTAGAAAAGCAGCAGTAGTTTTTCATAGCTTTCTCCCTGTCATCACTACTATTTGTAGAGCTCTGTGAGTAATGACAGGTGCCTTCCAACAGACTGTTTTCATGTATTCATGAAAAAAATCAAAACAGACTCTTTCTCGACCCTCTAAATCATATCTTGGATTTTTTTATTTTTTTTTTGTAATGACAAAATCAAAAGCAGGCCACTGCCATGCTTATGAACTATAATGTTTATTCAACAATATTTTTTCCTCCATTATAGGTTAGTTTTAAATCATGACCCACATAAACTGAGAAGCACTTGCGCTAGTGTGTGTAGCAAAGGCAGACATAGAAGAACATAGAATAGAAGCATGGCAAACAGATGCAACATTTTTATATAGGTCGTATTACCCTTCTTAATTCATGTCAGTTTACTGTTAAGACCTTAGGCACAGTCAACCAGTACAGGATAGTTTGTCTGCTGCCTTATTAGTGTGAGATTATTTCCCCCTTTAGCGTTAATTAAATGAGATGCATTGATTTGTGCTGACTCTACAAAGCCCTCCATGGCTACAAGGCTTATGCAGAGGATTAGAGAGGACTATCTGTGTATCAGTGAACACTTTTACAACAGCTGCTGGGAATATCCATATGAATCAAGAAATTTTGTATTCAGTTGTTTTTGCGTGTGATAGTAAAGTCTTGTAGATTGCTAAGTGTCTGTGTTAGACCTAAGGTAACAGTTAGAACTTGCTGTATTCACTTGTAGTAGGACTTTGGAAAATCTTCTTGTACGCTTCCAATAATCTAACCTGAAGAAATACGAATTTACCAACAAAAAAATAAGATTGTTAAAATTCAATTGTGACTTTCTGTTGTGTTTATTCTATAATTCATGTTCTTCCCATAAGAGCTCCTAATCCAATATGGCAATATGCTTAAGTTCTTAAACTGTTATTAGGGTACTTTGCAGTTTAATAGCATATATATCTTCTAGGAAATTTTTCTTTTCACGTACAGGGTGCTGTGTTTGTCATGTTGTGTATTCTCTTGGAATATATGTACTGCCTGTTGCCCTGCACCACAGTTATTACATGGGCCTCTGCATTACAGTGCCAACATGTTTGGTCTGTCAACAGCACAGCAGTTACGAGGCAGTCACACATCAACCCAAAGACCCGCATTTAGTTCACCAGGGCCAGAAAAGCTGGTTAAGCATTAGCAATTACTTTCAAGTTTTAAGGCTTTGAAAGAGCAATCCTGAAAAAAATAATAAAATAAAAAAAACTTGTATGAAGTGCAGTATATTTTTCCATGGTTTATTATTTTGTTAATTTTTTGTCCTGGAAGATGGAATCCTAGAGCTTTGTGTTTTGTGGCAAAAATAAATAAATAAATAAATAAATAAACCTACCAAAACACTGTGCTGAAATAATAATAATAATAATAAACTAGTCTGAAGAACATAAATCATTATTTGACATTGCAGTTTTTTTCCTTGCAAATATAAGGACTTTTTCTTTGTGAAAGCAAATCACAACTCTGTCAGTCCAAAGGACATAAGAGTAAATATAAAGACTTTCCAAGATGCTCTTTATGTCAACATTGTTTAATGTAATTAGTTGGCCTGTTCTTATACACTGCAGATACAGTTTGTGTGGGGAAAATTGGAGTATAACCTACCTAACCTGCTTTGTCGTTAGACAAAGTATGAAGTCCATTAAAGTTCCCCTATAGAAAGTCTCCATCATATCTGTTAATTACTTGTTCTAGGAATGCAGGTTTTGTTACCAATTAGCAATGGGACAGTAAACCATTCCCTTTTAATAATGAATTCAGTTCATGCTCTTAGCAGTTTAAGGCATTTGTTAAATTGTAGTTCAGTAATAAATCTTTAATGATAGAATAGCCACGTTCTCATTCATAGCAGACAAGTGACCACTTTGTAGCCTTGTGAAGTTCAGCTGATAGGAGGTGAAACAATTGAGAAACTACTGCACTGGAGAGAAGAGTAGAACTAAAGAGATGAAGGTTTCTTTACAGTACCGTTCTGGATCTTGCAGACACAAGGCTCTGTACCACAGCATCCCAAGATTTCATCTTTCCGGTCTTCATATGTTACAGAGAATAGGAAGACCTGCAGGAAATGTGTAGTGAAGGACTTGAGTTGGGAGGAGGAGAAACTGCAGGCAGAACATGAACTGCAGATGTCCAGTGTATATATCTTTAGCCTTTGCTTTGTTGGTCTGCTGTTTCACTGTCTCTCATCTTAATTTATTTTCTTCTGTTTTTCTTCACAACCATTTCCCTGCTTTCATTCTTTTTTCTTCTCTCCACATTTATCCTGTTTTTGCTTGTTCTTTAAACCTCAAGGCTCTAGCATGCAATTTGCTGCAATTGTATTACACACCCTGTATGTGTGATATAATTATGTGATATTCCACGATACAGACATCCCTCTGCCCTCGGGCTTTAGCAAACTGTTTCTTTAATATGCTTTTACAGTGTCTAATACTAGGGGTACCCTCTCAAGGATGATTAAATCAGTAGGAACAAGACTGAAAACTGAAAAAGGCCCCATTAATGTCCTTTTCAAAAAAAGAGCTATGTTCTGCATCAGTAGGCTCATTTGCATGTAATCTTTTTTTTTATTTTTTATTTCTTTTTATAATGTTTCTGTGTTTTCAGTGTCATTCTCCTATATCACATTATACTCTCTTCTCACTAAAATGTTTACAGAATGGTCAAATTTTACAAATACAAGTACCAGAAATGTAATAAAAACAGCCCTACTCTAAAGGAAAACCAACAAACCAACAAACAAAAAGAGTATAGATTTTCAAACTTCCCAAACACCTGTTTTCTTCTATTTGTGGGGTGATTACTATGACCTTCTGGGGATTATTATCCTTTTTCATCCTAAAATTTTACAATATGTTGATATCAGATGCACAGAAGGCATCTTAGGTGATGACATGCTTCAGAGAAGAATTATCTGAAAAATGGCATTAGAAGAGTAGCAAATGGAGCAGGATATGTCATTTGCAACATGTAATTTTTGTTATTCAGACATCTTCCTTGGATAAAAATCAGACACCAAATCAGTGTGGGTTTTTTTTGTTTGTTTTGTTTTTTTATTCTTTAATTTCTTTCTTTTCTTCTTTGCTTTTATTTATGGGAACATTCTTAGTTCTGTGTCACTCTAATCAGGAGATACTTAAGTAGATTCTTGAGGGAATTTCATTCTGCTCGTGCATCACCAAGGTATTGCTTTGAGCAGAATGTCTGCATCTTTTCTCTTTTTGTTTTGTTTTCTCTTCCTATGTAGTATTTGTCTTTACAATTTTCTTGACTATTTTCTCAGCTATTTTTTTTCCTCTTCCTTCCACTTGTCTTTATTTACTCTTTCCACCATTCTCCCTTAGTCTCTTCCTTCTCTGAACAGTGATAGAATTATAGAATATTCCAGGATGGAAGGGAACCAAAAGGATAATTGAGTTCAACAAAAGTTCCTGACTCCACACAGCATCACTTTAAAAACAAACCATTGTGGGGTGCCATGCTGTCAGACTACCTCTCTGCTGCCATCTGTCACACAACAACAAAATGTAATGGAATATGGGTAGGAAGGTTTAACCTCTACTACCATACCCGCAGCATAATAAAATAGGTTACATTGCTCTTGACGCAGGCCTCACAGAATATATTTAAAGCAGTTTGAATTTATTTCATCCATGCAATAATTACAGAGGCAGAAGTTTAATGAGTGCTAAATGGTATAACTGTGCTATAGTAGGTTTCTCCAGCACAAAAATGTAAGAAGTTATTTTGAGACTAAATGCAACATATCAGAATCACAAGCAAACTTGTGAAGAGTACTTAGATCTTCAGATAGTTCCATTAGACAGTAAATATCACTACTTATTACTAATCACTACTTACTTAATTTGCTTCTTTTAACTTTGTTGCTACTGTAAATTTTCATTCAGTAATTTCTTAATTCGTGAATGGTTTTGTATAGAAGGTTTGTTGTCTGCTAATTTCTGGTGAAGATACAGAGCTAGATATTTATGAAGTAGAAGTTCAGTGTAAAATAGGACTTAGCAGTCAGGTACATCTGATTTCTAAGAGTAACTCAGAGATGTGAGCTAAGGAGAAATGTAATCAATTTTGCATTTACTGCAGCAGAGCAATCTGTGTCACCACCTCCAATATGTAGTGATATGATCTTCAAAAATATACTTTGTCTAACACAGTGTACCTTTCATATAACATCACTGAACAACTGATGAGAGATACTTAATGAACATGTAGTTCAAGCTAATCGCATTTGGCCATATTAAGGAAGATGCACTTAATGAACAAAAGTTCTGCAGTGCTCAGATGCAGGACAGGCTATGTATATTTAAACTCTTTAAATATTTGAACGTTCCAAACAGCGGAGAGCTAGCTAGAATAAAACCATCATCTGAATTTGGCTATAAAATATTCTGAATTATACTGTATGTTTAAAATAAATAAAACTTTTTTTTTCTGTTTAACACAGCTAGAAATAGATATATAGAGATTAAATCCCTTAAAGAATTTAATATATTTTACATTATATGTGATTGTTTGGTATCGGCTGCTTTCAGAAGAGAAAGGTTAACTTTACTTCGAAGTATAAGTTAGAAACAAAGCTGCTAAGGTCAGCTCAGATGAAAATGACAGTGATTACATTCAACATAATAAAAAAGTCAGTTTTTGTGAGCAACATATGAAATGATGGCAATCATGTGAGAATAGTCTTACCCATGTAAGAATCAATTTTCCAGCTGTGTTTATTAAATATTTTAATTCACTTTTATGTACGCTAAGGGTTATTTAATTTTTAAAGTCAACATTTGCCAACAGTAAATGCGTTCAATATCTGATACAGGAAAGGGGAGAGGAGTGTTCATTAAAGTTTAGGATATTGTTGTAGCAAAAATACTGCGAAGGCCAACTTTTTTGCAGAGGTTTTGTATCTTCTGCTGTAATTATTGGCATAAATGGCACACTTCATAGAGCTGTGGCATATGTTGCTTTTAAAGAAAGACATTTTCACTTACTCAGTGAATTGAGGCTTCATGTTACTCCCTACAGACCATGTCTTTCCCCTTTCCAGCCTCTCAGGGCTGATGACTTATCCAAACCAAACATCTGCTTTTCCATTCAGTGCAATTATTCAGTGTGTTAGTGGGGGCAGATGGTTGTTAATCGGCAGATCATTAATGTGGCAGACCACTCTCTCTTTCTAGCCTTAGAAAGGTCACAAGGTGTTAAGTTCCCTTGCTCTATACTGATAAGAGATGATTTTTTTTATTCAGTTGGATATGTATATGTATTTTATAACTGCAACTTATTTTTTAGAAGTATGGAGGAGGCTTTTAATTAAACCTTTAGTTGAAAAATGAATTGCTTTACAGTATAAGAATGTTAAAATGGGATGGGTTAGTGTCAATTACACTGTAGCTGTCAGAAATTTTGAATGCTGAACTCTGATGAATGTAAATCATAATCAGATAACAGTGAGGATGCTCAGCTGTTACTTTATCACAGTCTCCAGTTATATGTGTCAATTTCCTGCAGAATTTAATTTAGCCCTAATGATGAAGAAATCTCTCTATTCACACAGTCCTGTCAAGTCAAACTTTGGACAATCTAAATGAACTAGACGAGGTCTTCAGGGATAAGTGGCAGAATGATATGCTGAAGAGATTTCACTTTCTTTTCCATTCACACAGGTTATATTGAGGAAGCCTGTATTATTCCATGTCCTTCAGACTGCAAGCTCAGTGAGTGGTCCAATTGGTCTCGCTGTAGTAAATCCTGTGGAAGTGGGGTAAAAGTTCGGTCAAAATGGCTCCGTGAAAAACCCTACAATGGTGGAAGACCCTGTCCCAAGCTAGATCACGTCAATCAGGTAACTTTATTTACATTTGCATTACTGATGTAGTTTTTCCATACCACAGAACGCCCTTTTAGCTGTATTGTCGGGTTTGGTTATTTTTTTTTACGTAGAAAAGCTACACAAATATGGGGCAGATGCAGGTAGATGGAGATTGCTATAATTTCCTCAGCTGATGCAGGTTCTGCCTTCGTTGTTCAATCATTTGCAAGAGTTTAGTACATAATCTGTACTGTAGAGACAATAAAATATTCTTTAATGTAGATGCTGAAGACCATGTTTCTTAAGATGTTTTCTTACAGTGGGTGAAGTATTTCTCATTACTGGTGCCAAAACTACTAAGATTATTCTGGCATTTTAATCAGGCTTGACCTTTACCTTCCAAGTACACTTGTGCTGGCACAGCAGCTCAGGTTTGTGCTTCTGAAATCAGTCTCCAAGTTGTCCCAATAACCACAGTTGATTTTCCATAGTAAACAGCCTGGCTGCCAAAACTGGTTCCTCTTCAAGTAGAACTAAGCCAGAAGATATGATTTTAGAGCACACTGGGAATGCTTTGATGAGAAATGAACTTATAGTCTGTGGGACTGAGTTTAGCACTAATCCAAATCAAACCCCTGAAGTTCATGCTCTGTTTGTTTGAAGAGTTTTAGAAAGGAAAAAAATACCTTTTGAATTAACTTATGATTTTTTGATCCCATTTATATTAATATTGTTTTTGAATTTATTTTACCTTGCTGAGGTATGTTGAATTACCACATGATCTTCTCTGTAAATATTCAGAAGTTGGAAAAAAATGTGATATCAATCTACATTTGAATAAAGAGTGTGCACTTAATATTATCCTATTGACATTTTGCTAGCACAGAGTGAAATGGTATGTTGATCTAATTTTCTACTTTAGGGAATTTAATTAGTTTTAATTTATGAAGTATGCATTAAACTTCAACTAATAAACTGAGTTTGTGATCTGGTCCAGTGAAACACAAACTAGAATGTGTGTTGTTGAATTTGGGTCAGCACATAAGAATAGTTTAAATTAAGAGGAACATCTTTCAACAGGAAAAAATATACAATTTGTATGAAAGTGTTTTTCTCTCTGTAATACTGGTATAGAACATAACAGACTCGGTTTTTTTCATCATGGAAGTGATTTTGCTTAAGATCTGTCGGTCTGTTATGTGCAACACTATTGCCCTCTACTGGTGCTTTGATTTATTGCAACGTGACATGATATTTTCTAAATAATAATAGATGATTCATAATGTAATTACTGTAAATATATATATATATACAGTACTTCATGAGAGAGTTCCACACATATTATAGTAATTTCAAAGAGTTTAGGGGATATATCTTTCAATTTAAAGTATATTCACTATCTGGACATCTCAGAAATACGCAAAGAATGTTCCTACAGTCTAGTTAGCAAGGAACAACAAGTTAGTTAATTAATCTAATCTAATCTAATCTAACATTCATTTGTCTGGAAAACTACTGAAGCTTTAGAATATTTATTTTGTATAATTGGTATTTTACATATATATAAATACATAAAATAAGTTTATATGCACACATATACAACACAGTGGTAAGATTGGATCTTTGGAGACTTTAGATAGAGCAGAAATGATGTACAGAGGGGTTATACTGTAGATAGAGAGCTAAGAAATATGATTTCTGAGGAAAGTTTGCAATACGTAGTCTAGCTGATGGAAGAGAAGATGGTAGGGTGCATGCTGGCAGTGCTGGCATGAGCATAAAAGGCCCTTTTAAAGGAGGAGAAAATAATCCATCTTCCATAGCCATCATGAACAGTATAAAAAGCAATAGGCTTAGAATGCTGCAAGCAGATTTGGATCAAGCCTTGGGAAAATTTTCTAATTGTAAGACTAATGAAATGTGGGAATCAAGTGTTTAAGATGTCTGTTAAATCTTAAGAGCAGGTTACTCAACCTCTACCAGGCTAACGTATGCATGACTGTTCTGGTAGGGACTGAGCACAGTGAATGGAAGAAGCCTTATTTAGCCTGTTTTCTCCTATGTACTCCAGGGCCACTCATGCTAAACTGGCTCCCCAAACCATGTTCCAGATGAAAGCAGCTTACTCTGCATTCTGTGAGGTTAAAAGTCATTGTAATATGACATAGTCATACAGTCAGGTTTATTCTAAGATTGCATCAGTGGCTTTCATACGATTTCAACTGAAGAGGCTAATCTGAGACTGCTTAAGGAAATAAAAAGATAAAAGAATCCCTCTCCTCCATCCCTGGTATTATTTTCTCACTTACCCAGCAGATGGGTCTGCACTCCTTGTGCTAACCAATTGCTGTGGCCTGCCATCATAGTTACAGAAATGCAGGTAAGGTCAGGAGAACATCACTAAAAAAATACATAAATATGCAAGTTTTATGTATTTTTTCTTATGCCAACCAGGGCAAGATATATACAGACATTTCCATGAATTAATGTAAAAAGGCTTTACCATTTTCATTTTGTCAATCCTGAACAAAACAAATAAAGTGCCTTTTCTCAGGCACTTCATGAGAAGAGCAATTTTGAGACCACCTGTTAAGACTGAATGTCTAGAAGTCTATGGGGCCAGAAGACAAGGATCCTGAAGTAGTTGGCTGATGTGGTTGTCAAGACACTCTCCATCATATCTGAAAAGTTGCAGTTGTCAGGCAAAGTCCCAGGTGACTGGAAAAAGGGAAACATCACTCCCATTTTTAAGGGAGAAAGGAAGATCTGGGGAACTACAAGCCAGTAAGCTTCATGTCTGCACCTGGGACCTATCTTAAGGCACATGTGAGATGAGGGGGTGATCCACAACAGCCAGCACAGCTTCAACAAGAGCACATTGTGCATGACCAATCTTGTGGCTTTCTGTCATGGAGTGATGGCATTGGTGGCAAAGGAATGACAACAGATGTCATCTACCTGAACTTGTGCAAGGCCTTTGAGTCTGTCCCATGCCACATCCTTGTCTCTAAATTGAAGAAACACGGATTTGAAAGATGGAGTGTTCAGTAGATAAGGAGTTAATTGGATTATTGCAGCCACAAAGTCGTGGTCTATGGCTTTCAATGTCCAAGTGCATCCACATCACTATCTTCACATCTGAGTTAATGCCTGCATAGTTTACAGAAGGCCCAAATGTGCTGAGTATTCTGGTTTTCTTGTTCATAGGCTTCTCATCTCTGCATAGTGATATCTCTGATTCTCTGCACATTCATTGTTCTGTGGTTTCTATTCGTGATTGTAGGTTCATAAACCAACAGTTCTGTTATTTATTTTAAACAATGTTGTAAATTCCCTAGAAATTCTTGTTGTGCTGAACTGATGCTCAGAATGACATATGAAGTTAGCTGATATAAGCTAATTTTAAAGCAAAAGGCTTTAAGTGATCTATATCATAATTGCTAGTAGTTATGTTTTGTAAACCTTTATTTTCTCCTAAAGGAACCATCTTCAAAAATACCTCAAAAAATAATGAAGATTCCAGAGGAAAAAAAAGAAAAAGCTATGTATTTTGCTTGTCAGAAGTCATAGAGTATTGTTTGGAAGGAAAACAAAATACTATTTAAGTACCTATGTACTCTAATCATTCTTTTTATCTTTCTTTTTTTCTTTTGGGTTCATGAAAATACATTCTTCAGGCTCAGGTAAGAGATTTTAAAACAGTGAAATAACCTTAATATGGACTTCCTGACTGTGCTTCAGTGCTTACATCATCTGCCTTTATTTTATTTTATTTTTTTGTTTAATATAGAAAATTGGTATAATGTAGTATAATTGAGCTCAACTCTCCTTGAAAGCAAAAAAATATCAAAAAACCAACAACAATACAACTAATAACAGTAGGATAAAATTGTTGTGGAGGGATGTGAAGGAAAGCAGTAATGTTTCAGCAGTTTTAGCAGCATTTTTCCAAAAGATATGCCAGATAGCTAACTCAGTTACAATTTTGGTATGTAAGACATGTTGATATTATTGTTGGAAATGGCATAGCATGGATGTAGCAACAAGGAAAATCTGCAAATCTATGCTTCCTGTAGATTTGTATCAAGTATTTTACCAGTATTATTGTTACAACCTTTAAATAATCAAGTTATGTAGATGTCAAATTAATTACATTTGTTATTCTTATCAGAATTAATATAATCTTTTTTTGTTTTTGTTTGTTTGTTTTTTTTGCTTATATCTCGGCATTATCACTGCTCCGTATTTATTTTGACTGCATGCAACAAAACTAACACTCACTGTGGATTCCAGGTATATGAGGTAGTCCCATGCCACAGTGACTGCAGCCAATACATATGGGTTACTGAGCCCTGGAGTGTCTGCAAGGTGACCAATGTAGACTTAAAAGAGAATTGTGGAGAAGGTGTTCAAACAAGGAAAGTCAGGTAAAACAATATTGTTCCTCTTTCAATTTAAAGTACCTCTCAGCACATTTTGCTATATGGCTGTCATCTGTATAAAAAATAAAGATTCTTTTTGTCTCTTCAACTTTACTTCAGTTTTCATAGTTCGATACCAAATTCTGTTACTTCAGTTATTTGATTTTTTGTGTGGAAAAAAAAAATGTTAAAATGCTTTAAAATACTGTGGATTACAGTCATTGCACAAAATCCATGGCAGATGCAGTTGATGTGCAGTTCTTTCTTCCAGATGCATGCTAAACACTGTGGATGGTCCTTCTGACACTGTAGAGGACTACCTGTGTGATCCTGAAGAGATGCCACTTGGTGCTAGAAAATGCACATTGCCATGTCCTGAAGACTGTGTCATGTCTGAATGGGGATCATGGTCTCGATGCTCTTTGGTAAGAAGGGTATCATATGTGAATTATTGTGTTAAGATGCTGAACTGAGCACTGAGTACATATGCAAATATTTATACCTACCATCTTAATTTATACTTAGTTGCAAATAAAGGTGTGCAGGTATTCAGTAAATCTGTTCCCAGAAGTTCATCTTCATAAATAAAAATGTCATAAAAAGACCTTCTTCAGTATGTGATAGGTTCTATGTGATGAAGTAACTTCATCCATGGTTTCTGCCTAGCTTTGGTCCTCTCCATAGCAGGAGAAGATAGCCAGTGTACTGAAAATGCGACTATTCTGGAAAGAGCAAAGTTTGTAGTTCAACACAGAAAGGTAATTTTAGATCTTTTCTCCCTTTCGTGCCAGAAATCTCCAAAGGAACTGCCAAAAACTTAAAATCAAACACAAAAAGAAGTTTCAGACCCTCTGAGTATTCAGTCTCTGGTGCACTGCAGTAGGGCATTTGCAAAGTGAGCCTTTACATATCCAGTTTGTGAATGAAATCATTTCAAAGCACTATACTGAGATATGAACAAGCTGGGAAAATATCAAGGTGTTATCCAATTAAAGAATATTTCAGCTTGCTTGGTACACCAAAGTTAAACAGCTGATTAAATTCCTTCTGAAGTGAAAAGGAAATGATTTTTTGGGCAATGACATGAGCCTGACAATTTAAATTTACATTCAAGAGGTTACTTGAAAGGTTGTTATAAAACTGCATGGAAATGTATCAGGGTACCATAGCATCAATGATGTTTCCAATTTCTCTTTTAAGCCATGCAATGGAAGCAGTGTCCGTGAAAGGTCATCAGAATTCCTGAGACAGCCAGTTGAAGGAAAGTCTTGTCCTGCTGCCACTGAGACAGAAGTCTGCACTTTGAACAAAAACTGCTACCACTATGACTACAACGTGACAGGTATTTGTGATCTTATCATCTAGTGGCATCATCAGACTATGGCTTAGTTCCATTCACCTTACAGGAGACTTTTTTTCAGTCTTCCATTCTTATGCAGAGTTGTGAGACTCATACTGAGAACTATAGCAGTCTGATTCATATAAAATATTATTGAAGGCTTTGCAGCTGGGATGTAGGTTGCATGCTCTAACAGCAGGAAATTTATTTATATTATTTTGTTACTTCTTCAAAATCTGGGCAGATCGAACTAAATATGAACAGTGTCTGCTTCCAGAAACAAGTAGCAGCTGGCTCCCTTCTGTGAGCTTTGCACATGTAGAAGATGCTATGGGGATTACCTTATGTCAACAGAATTAGAATTAAATGGGAGATGGGATCATTATGAGTTTTACCTAAAATTTCTGCTACCCTAATGAATTCCTTCTTTCCAGACTGGAGTACATGTCAGCTCAGTGAGAAGGCTGTCTGTGGTAACGGAATCAAAACACGAATGCTCGATTGTGTTCGCAGTGATGGCAAATCAGTTGACCTGAAGTACTGTGAAGAGGTAAGTGGGTACCTGTAAGGTCCTTTCTAGTACTGCTAATTAATGCTGAGCCAACTACAATCTACAGCATATAACCCATCATTTCCAGCTGTTTCACAACACTATTCATGGGTTGTTAAGTACCTCTGAAATGAACTGTGCCATCAACAGTGATTTTTATACTATTTCCTTTTAAGTGCCTCCATGAAGGTATGCTAATTATTATGTCCTGAAGGAAATGACTTAGAAACAATAATTAATAAAATAGAATAAAGGCAATAAATCTTAATCAGTACACTAATTGTCATTCTAATTTGATATAATGTCTGCATGGAGCTTTGGACAGCTGCCAGTATCAATCAGTTACGCAGTGTGTTGGAAAATATTTCTCATGTGCCAATCTGCAGCTGGGTTGAATGTTAACTTCTTGTACTCAGCTGTGCAACACAAAAGGTACCCAGACTAGTATGAAAAAATGTGCAGTATGAAGGAAGTAATAGCAAAATGGAAGCTTATATAGAGATGTAGTCAACAGATTGGAACCCTTAAATTTTGAAAAAGACATACTGCAAATGTTGAAAATAAATTAAAATTTGTCAGGACTGTTTTTTTTTTGTTTTGTTTTGTTTTGTTTTTTTTTTTTTCTTTTTTCTTTTTTTTCTGACATTTTTGCACCAGTCTAAGTGTTTTCAGTCACATAGGCATAGTAATTTGAAGTGAAATGAGAAAACATCACAAGTCTTACCTGTACTTCTTGATGGGAAGTAACTGAATTTACTTCAGCAGCCATTCCCTCCTAACTCTGACATCAGAGACAAAATCACTTGCAATAGGAATCTAAGGTAGAATCCCCTTTGCAGCAGCTTTGGTACAAACAGCTTTTCTGTTGGACCTTCCTGACAAGGACACAGCTAGTTGCTAGTTTTCAGGATTTATCTGTAGAGAAAGGAACTTTTTCAGAAGTGAAGGAAGTTATGTACTCCAGAGTATGGTTTCATAGAATCATAGAATTTCCAAAGTGGAAATTCCAAATTGGAAAAGACTTCCAAGATCATCCAGTAAAGGTTGGAAATTCTCCTCAGCCCTCGCCATACTGTTAATATGTTTGTAAAAATGTTTTTTTTGTTTTTTTCTTTTTTACCCCAACAGCCAAGTTCAGTTCAAGACAGGCCTTTTCCTTTCTAATTTTCTCCCTGTATATCCTAACAACTTCATTGTACTCTCCCCAAGTTGCCTGTTTCCACAGGAGGTAGATTCTTTTTTTCTCCTGGAGGCTCAGGAAAGCCCCCTGTTCTTCCCTGCTGGCTTATCTTGTAGTACAGGGAGACACATCCAACCTGGCTTTAAACACTTCCACAGACCAAGCATCCACAACCTGTTCCAGCACCTCACCACTCTCTCAGTAAAAACTTCCCCCAACATCTAATCTAAATCTCCCTTCCTTTAGTTTAAAACCATTCTGCCTTGACCTATCATTATCTACCCATGCAAAAAGTTTATTTCCCTCATGTTTATAAACTCCCTTTAAATACTGGAAGGCTGAAATGAGATCTTCATGCAGCCTTTTCTTTTCCAGGCTGAACAACCCCAGTTCCTTCATCCCATCTTCATAAGAGAGGTGTTCCAGCTCTTAGGTCATCTCTGCGGCCCTCCTCCATACTCTCTTCAAAAGCTCCACATCTTTCCTGTGCTGGGGCCCCCAGACATTAATGCAGGGGGGGACTCAACAAGGGCAGAGTAGAAGGGAACAATCACCTCCCTCACCCTACTGGTCACCTGTCTTCTGATGGAACCTAGAAGGCCAGTGGCCTTCCAGGCTTCACACAGATGCTTCTGGCTCCTGTCCAGTTTTTCATCAACCAAGACTTCTCAGAAGGGCTACTGTCAAGGAGTTCTCCCAGTTTCTGTANGTTTCCACAGGAGGTAGATTCTTTTTTTCTCCTGGAGGCTCAGGAAAGCCCCCTGTTCTTCCCTGCTGGCTTATCTTGTAGTACAGGGAGACACATCCAACCTGGCTTTAAACACTTCCACAGACCAAGCATCCACAACCTGTTCCAGCACCTCACCACTCTCTCAGTAAAAACTTCCCCCAACATCTAATCTAAATCTCCCTTCCTTTAGTTTAAAACCATTCTGCCTTGACCTATCATTATCTACCCATGCAAAAAGTTTATTTCCCTCATGTTTATAAACTCCCTTTAAATACTGGAAGGCTGAAATGAGATCTTCATGCAGCCTTTTCTTTTCCAGGCTGAACAACCCCAGTTCCTTCATCCCATCTTCATAAGAGAGGTGTTCCAGCTCTTAGGTCATCTCTGCGGCCCTCCTCCATACTCTCTTCAAAAGCTCCACATCTTTCCTGTGCTGGGGCCCCCAGACATTAATGCAGGGGGGGACTCAACAAGGGCAGAGTAGAAGGGAACAATCACCTCCCTCACCCTACTGGTCACCTGTCTTCTGATGGAACCTAGAAGGCCAGTGGCCTTCCAGGCTTCACACAGATGCTTCTGGCTCCTGTCCAGTTTTTCATCAACCAAGACTTCTCAGAAGGGCTACTGTCAAGGAGTTCTCCCAGTTTCTGTACTCATCCCTCATGTGCCTTAACATGTCTTTCAGCAGGATCTGTCCCATGACCTTCCTAAGCACAGTCTTGAGACTCACCTGCTCATAGTTCTCTGGGTTGTCCTTCCTCCCTTTCTTGTAAATGAGAGTGATGTTTCCTTTTTTCCAGTCCCTGGGGACTTCATCTAACAGCCATGACTTTTCAGATATGATAGAGAACAGCTTGGCAACCACATCAGGAAGCAATCTTAGTGCCCTGGGATGCTTGTCTTTTGTCCTCATACACTTGCACACATTCAGTCTCATGAGTAAGTTTTGCACTTGCTCCACCTTTACAGTATGGGGGGAGAGTTTGTTCCCTCAGTTCCCTGTAGAGATTCAGGTTCAGGGATGTGAGAATCCTAGCTGACAGTAAAGACTGAGGCAAAGAACTCATTGAGTAGCTCAGCCTTCTCCATATCTGCTGTAGCCAGTTCTTCAATCTGATTTACCAGAGGAAGTATGCTCTTTTTCAGCCTGTCTCTTCTGAGACATGTACCTGTAGAATCCCTTTTTTGTTTTGTTTTCAACATCCATTACCAAGTTCAATTGCATCTGTGCTTTTCTTTCCTAATCCCATGTTATCAAGACTGGACAGAATCCCCATATTCTTTCCAGGTGACACATTCTAAATATCCTGTACTAGTCCTCCTTTTCCCTCAGTTTGACCATCAGGTCCTTGCCAAGCTGTGCCAGTTTCCTGTCTCCCCTGCTTGTTTTCTTATTCTGAGAGATGGAGAGTTCTTTCACTCTCAGAAAGGCATCCTTAAAGAGTAGCCAGCTTTGTTCCACACCTTTGTTTCTAAGGAGTTTTCCCCAGAAGATCTCAACCAGAAATTCCTTAAACAATTTTAAGTTCAGTCTTTTGAAGTTCAAGTTCCTGACTTCACTCTTTGCCAGGCCCACATTCCTCAAGGAACTCAGTCAGGGCATGGCCACTGCAGTCCAGGCTGCTTCTGATCTTATTATCATTAGCAATCTGCTCCTCACTGGTAAGCACCAGATCCAGCAACGCATCACCTCTGGTCAGTCTGTCCAGTGCTTGAACTAGAAAGTTATTGTCAACTCCAGAAATTTCCTGGATTGCTTACAGTTTGCTGTGTTGTCTTGCCAGAAGATATCCAAGTGGCTGAAACTCCCCATCAGGATGAGAGCCTAGGAATGTGAAATTTCTTGTGGTTGAAACAGAAAGGTCTTATCAACTGGCTCCTCTTGATCAGATGGCCTGTAGTACATGCTGACTATCAGCTGTCCTTTATTAGTCCTTCCTTTATTTTAACCCACAGGCACTCAGTCTGTGCCTGACTGTTTCTCAGAGGGAGCTCTTTGCAGTCTATCCACTCCTTAACATAGAGGGCAACCCCCCCCAACCCCCCCCCCCCTCCTACCTTGCCTATCCCTTCTAAAAGGCTTGTAGCCCACAGTGGTGGTGTTCCAGTTATGTGAATCATTCCACTGTGTTTCTGTGATGGCAATAAGATCAAAGATTTCTGAGCATGTCATGGTTTCTAACTCTCCTTGTTTATTTCCCACACTTTCTATGTTAAAAGGCATTTCAGCTGGGCTTTCAGCCTTCCTAGAGGAGCCCTCCCACAAACCTCTGGGGCAAATCTGAGGTTTTCCCCAACTGTTTCCAAGAGTGAAGCATTCCCTGGCTCTTCCATGTCACTCAGTGGTACATACCCTTCCTCCAGCAGCTCTAGTTTAAAGTCCTGGTGATACGCCCAGCCAATTTGCTGCCTAGTATATTCTTGCCCCTCCTGGTCAGTTGTGTGCAACCTTTAAAATAAATGGTTACTTTTTTTCACTGAAGTCTTCATTGCAGAAAACGTCTAGAGCTGCCCAGCTCCAGAAGAAATGAAAGTTTATTGCACAGAGAACTAACTAGAGCAACAGAGATAACATACAGGGATCTCGAAAACTACTTGCCATAAATGACTGGCCAGTTGACATCAGTGAATTGGAGTCCTGGCTTTATGGACAGCTACTGTGACGCAGTTTTATTTACTCTTTTCATTGCTGGACCATGTAGAGATATGTCTGTGTAAAAAAAATCTCTAAAAAATTAGAAAAGCTAGCATGTCACAATTTCTCAGATTGTCTTTTTCCTTGAATATTTGAAAATCAAATCACCTAAAGCAAGTTGGCTCTGGTCATATTCAGATTTAGGGGCTTATTTTTATTCATTTACCTGCAATTAAATATCAGAAAAGACTAGAAACCAGCGATTTTTTCTGATAGCAGATACAAAACATTTTTGTTTTTATTGGCAAATTGTCTGACAGATTACATGATTAACCTCCAGCAGCGGTTAATCAGTCACATGAAACATACCTATAAACAAATTTTTGATTATCACAGGGTTTATGGTACCTGTTGGTCTGACAGTCAGCCTCCCCTGGTGCGTAGAGCCAAAAAGAAAGGACACTCAGTGCTAGTATTTGGTGCAACTCAAGTAGTTGCCATTCTCTAATCAGAAACCACGACTCATCTGTAACTTGTCCAGCAACCTTTTCAGATCATGTTTCCAAAATTTTTGCCAGCCACATTTTCTAAGATCTGCAATGTGAACTCCGATTCATCAGACAAAGGAAGGAGAGGGATAAGAAAGGAATAGGTGATTAACATCAAATTAGAGAAGACAAATTGTTCCACAAATCCATTTCAGCAGCACCTCAGTGTATAACATATGCAGCTGGCAGATCCCTAGGGGAAGTCTGGCCTTCAGATTTCTGCTCTTCACCTTTAATATCTTGGGATTTTGTTTCTCTAGCTGCCAAGGTTCTGCTGAGAAGGTCAGTCCTAAAAGAGAACAGCCTTGTTTGTGTAATTGCCAGAAACAAATTCAGTAGATTTTGAAACTTTGGTCAGAAGATTTGACTCAGAAACAGACTTCAAAGTCTTTTTTCTGGTTTACTAATTATCCAAATTCCAAACGACCCAAGAGTTTCAGATGATATGTGCAATAGCTGGATGGATAATCAAGGTTACACTGTGCTACAGGAGAAAGCCATGCACTCGTTATTTGATATATAGAGAAGAACAGAGGTCTAAAATCTCATTTGTCTCAATATACAGTACTACAAATGCAAATTTAAGACTTGGTGAGTCTACCAGGGTAAGACATTTCCAGTACTTGTGGTAGTTTATTTATGGAGTATATGTTAATGTTGTGCCTAATTATTGCTTTATGCTTGCATTTAAGTAGAAAACTGTGAGTTTATTTCCTTTATAATGCCTTAACTGCTAGTTTCATGCCATTAACCTTTGCAGTTGTCAAAATTAATGGTTTTTGAAAAGCCTAGTTGGCTTTTTTAAAAGAAAAACAGCGCATGGCAGGATTTATCTACTTAAAGATATCAGTAACCTTCTGGAATTCTGAAAGAATGCAATGACGATCAAGGTCCACTGATGAAGGCCAGTGAATACAACCATCTTTTATGCCGGGATGCTGCAGATCTCTTCATATTAGCAGAACTGATTTTCATTCACATTTTATATCATATTTTTTATAACTCCTTTTGAAGCTATGAAGGCTGTAGGGATTTTTATTGTCCTGCTAAAATTTATGCCACCGGTTATATTCCATCTTGTGTTATATATTCCCATGAGTATTAGCCAGAATATCTTTTCCTCCTTGATTAGGAGCACAGGAGTTTATAAGAACATAGAAATGGCTTTACCAAATCAGACTGGAGACTCATGCAGACCACTGTCTCTAAATACATACATAAAACTGGCACTTCCCTGTGAGGATTGCATCAATTTTTAGTGTTTGACTGAATCCAGCCCCTAGAATCTAGTACAGAACCTACGTTTGGGAGAACATGTGAGTCTGTTCCCACATTCCCTTCTCTCATTCTCCTCCACCATTTGCAGCTTATGTATCAAAGGTACTGGTGACATTTTCTTGCAAAGCAAAGTTTTTTGTAAAAGCATATACTGCTGTATTTTTTTAGAACAAGTCATTGTCAGTATCAGTTTAAATCAAGTCATTGTTTTTGCGTACAAACTGTGTTAAAAACAGAAGCCTACAAAGAAACAAACAAGAGAGGTGGATACCAAGAAAAGAATAAGGCAGAGAGACAAGTTTCCATCTATTCTCTCATCCTCCACCTGTTGGACTGTGTTTACTAGATATGGTTTCCAAGTGTTTATATCTTCAGATCACTCTTCCTTTAACTTAATCAGCCTTCTCTGAGCTCTTAAAAACTTTCTACATCTGCAAGGTCTTCTACAAACAGACTGTCAAATGTAATGTCAGGTTCTTCCTTTTTTTTAATTTTTAACTTGGCTCCTTGCATCAGTTTAAAATAACATTTTCTATGACAGAGGGCAGCCTTGAAATGAATTAAGCTGTTAATACCTGATAGCTAAGTATATAATCCTATTTCAAAATACTTTAATGACGCATCACAGATTTTGTCCCTTACCGATTGTATAGTTGAAGACTGTAGGGCCTCCAACTGTATAATGCACCTAGAATTTAAGACAGGTCAGAGAGAAGCTTTCCTGACTGTAATCAGAATTAGAGAACATTGGACAGCATCTCATTCTCTGTGCCTATGTTCTCTGCCAAGTGGTTGCAGAGACTCAGCATATATGCAATCTCAGAAGAAAGATGTTAAATGTTAAAAAAGCCAGACATCCATCCTTGGAAGGGGGAACTGCAGACAATAAATTATATATTAACAAAACCTGGGAGGGATGGACTTCTTAAATATTTTGTTCACTGCCCCAATTCTGAGAAGGAATCGAATAGAAAAATGTGGCTGTAAGGAGAGATGGCTCTTGGTAGAACCTGTAGCAACAGCACATCGCGTGTTATCTTAACTCAGAAGTAGGAATTGGAAACAATTAGACTGCTAGTTTTTAGCTGAGAGGAGAGCAGCTATTTAGCCAAATCTTCAAATCAGGAGAGAGGAGAGGACAGGCTGAGAGTTATGGCTCTGGGGAGATTTGATAGTGGCCTTTCAGTATCTTCATGGTGGGCTTTAAAGAAAGAAGGGAACATTATCTTTAACAGTACCTGCTGTGATAGGACAAGGGGAAATGGTTTCAAACTAAGAGGGGATATTTAGATTGGATGTAAGGAAAGTTTTTTATGATGAGATTAGTGAAGCACTGGAACAGGTTGCTCAGAGAAGTAGTGGTTGCCCCATCTATGAAGATTTGATCTAGCTGTAGGTATCCCTGTTCATTGCAGGGGTGTTGAACTAGCTGACCTTTAAAAGTCTCTTCCAACTCAAATGATTTTATGATGATTCTATGATGATCAGAAATAGTGTGGCCAGTAGGAGTAGGAAGAGCCCCTTGTACACAGCACTTGTGAGACCACTCCTTGAATATCATGTTCAGTTTTAGGCCCCTCACTACAAGAAGCACATAGGTTTGCTTGAGGGCATGCATGCAGAGAATAGCAATGAAGCTGCTGAAAGGACCAGAAAACGGGACAAATGAGGAGTAACTGAGGGAACTGCAGTTTTTGCTCTGCAGAAAAGAAGAGTGAGAGACCTCATTGCTCTTCACAGTTACCTGAAAGGAGGTTACAGGAATAAAGTGTCAGCTGTTTTTCTCATGTGCTGAGTGACAGTGTGTTAGGAAACAGTCTCAAAGAAGTTTAGATTGGGTACTGAAGAGTGATCAGGCATTGGAACAGGCAGCCTAGGAAAGTGCTGGAATCCTCATCCTTGCAAATATCAAGGAGATATGGATATGGCAGAGATGTGATTTAGTGATGGGATTCATTCCATCAGGTTCATGGTAGGACTTGAAGACCTTAAAGATATTTTCCAACCCACATTATTCTATGACTCTGTGAAATGAGATTTTAAATATCCTATTTTTTTTTTTT
>VXAB01008547.1:25638-67490 GCA_013399175.1 Odontophorus gujanensis
CCCTGTCCAGTACAGCCTTGTTATCGATGGCAGTATGGTCAATGGTCTGCATGCAAAGTAGAGGTAAAACCCATAGTGGACTTTGAAATTACGGAGCTCACATATCTTGACATGTTTGAAATATGCCTAGATATCTGTTTCAAAGCATTGTAATCAGTTTACTTCAATGTATATATATATACACACACATATAATTATATAATACATATTATATCTATTTAATATTATATATTTATTTTGCTTATATATAAATATACAATATTTATATATATACAAAAATTTTGAAGATTTATTTTTAAAGTTCATATTTGTCAACAGATTCCAAAGTGTACTACAGACATTTGAAGTACAGAGTTAAAGTTTGGTACCTCAGTGATATCTTTGCTAATAACTGAAATTCTTACATTGTCAAAGAGTATATGTGGCAATAGATGAGTGTCCATATTGAAAGGAAGAGATCTTATCTTGAGATACTGCCATGATTGGAATTTAAAAGCACAATATAGCTCCATGCATTAAGAAAGAATGGTGACAGCAGGTTATTTTTTTAGTTTCAAATGTAAAGAACAATGTATTTTTCTTTTCCCTACTCAAATGAATATGCATTTTTGGCAAAAAAAATAAAAATAAANGTTTTTTATGATGAGATTAGTGAAGCACTGGAACAGGTTGCTCAGAGAAGTAGTGGTTGCCCCATCTATGAAGATTTGATCTAGCTGTAGGTATCCCTGTTCATTGCAGGGGTGTTGAACTAGCTGACCTTTAAAAGTCTCTTCCAACTCAAATGATTTTATGATGATTCTATGATGATCAGAAATAGTGTGGCCAGTAGGAGTAGGAAGAGCCCCTTGTACACAGCACTTGTGAGACCACTCCTTGAATATCATGTTCAGTTTTAGGCCCCTCACTACAAGAAGCACATAGGTTTGCTTGAGGGCATGCATGCAGAGAATAGCAATGAAGCTGCTGAAAGGACCAGAAAACGGGACAAATGAGGAGTAACTGAGGGAACTGCAGTTTTTGCTCTGCAGAAAAGAAGAGTGAGAGACCTCATTGCTCTTCACAGTTACCTGAAAGGAGGTTACAGGAATAAAGTGTCAGCTGTTTTTCTCATGTGCTGAGTGACAGTGTGTTAGGAAACAGTCTCAAAGAAGTTTAGATTGGGTACTGAAGAGTGATCAGGCATTGGAACAGGCAGCCTAGGAAAGTGCTGGAATCCTCATCCTTGCAAATATCAAGGAGATATGGATATGGCAGAGATGTGATTTAGTGATGGGATTCATTCCATCAGGTTCATGGTAGGACTTGAAGACCTTAAAGATATTTTCCAACCCACATTATTCTATGACTCTGTGAAATGAGATTTTAAATATCCTATTTTTTTTTTTTACTTTTTACTTAGGAATTATTTCATGTTTACTTAAAGTTTACTTGTTTCAGATTCGTACTGTCCAAATGCATACTCAGTAGTGATGGCACAGACTGAATGTTACATGCTAACCATAGGATATTTTCTTTCAGCTTGGTTTGGAAAAGACATGGCAAATGAATATATCCTGTGTGGTGGAATGTCCTGTCAACTGTCAGCTCTCTGACTGGTCGTCTTGGTCTGACTGTTCTCAAACCTGTGGCCTTACAGGTCTGTATATAATCCTGGAATATTTTAAAGACAGAGTTTTCTTTCCCTTCCCCTTCTTGTTTCCTTTCCCCTCCTCTTCCTCTTTCCTTTTCATTTTTCTTTTCCCTTACCTACATGTAGCTGTGTATTAACTCAGGGAAAAAACAGCAGCAAACTCCAGATGAAGAGTCTGAACCTCCACAGAAGTGCCACAAACATTATCATCTTCAGAAGGAGTATTTTTCCCCAGGCTTCTGAACTGGGAAATTACTATTTTTTGCTATCACAGGAGTAATCTGAAATACTGATCAGACATCCTCCTTCATGCTGTACTGAACATAAAGTGTCTGACTCAGAAAATGTAAAGTAAGAAAATCCATGTAACAGGCAAGACCCAACAGATTTGCTTTACTGTCCAATTTGTCAAATATGAAAAAGTTACATTATTCAAACACTATGCTTTTCTCCAACATAGAACCATCTTGAGGAATAAATCAGCCTAACCACTTTGCCATTACTTATATTGCTGTTTCTCATTTGCAGGAAAAATGATCAGAAGAAGGACCATAAATCAACCATTTCAGGGTGATGGGAGGCCTTGTCCTTCTCAGATGGAGCAATTCAAACCCTGTCCAGTACAGCCTTGTTATCGATGGCAGTATGGTCAATGGTCTGCATGCAAAGTAGAGGTAAAACCCATAGTGGACTTTGAAATTACGGAGCTCACATATCTTGACATGTTTGAAATATGCCTAGATATCTGTTTCAAAGCATTGTAATCAGTTTACTTCAATGTATATATATATACACACACATATAATTATATAATACATATTATATCTATTTAATATTATATATTTATTTTGCTTATATATAAATATACAATATTTATATATATACAAAAATTTTGAAGATTTATTTTTAAAGTTCATATTTGTCAACAGATTCCAAAGTGTACTACAGACATTTGAAGTACAGAGTTAAAGTTTGGTACCTCAGTGATATCTTTGCTAATAACTGAAATTCTTACATTGTCAAAGAGTATATGTGGCAATAGATGAGTGTCCATATTGAAAGGAAGAGATCTTATCTTGAGATACTGCCATGATTGGAATTTAAAAGCACAATATAGCTCCATGCATTAAGAAAGAATGGTGACAGCAGGTTATTTTTTTAGTTTCAAATGTAAAGAACAATGTATTTTTCTTTTCCCTACTCAAATGAATATGCATTTTTGGCAAAAAAAATAAAAATAAAATAGGAGGCATGATTATATGTAGCTCTGATTCAGACTTTTGACAATTTCCAATGTACAGCATTCATGTGTCTCCTCCTTCCCTAGGATGCTCAGTGTGGAGAGGGCACACGAGTGAGGAACATTTCCTGTGTGGTTTTTGATGGATCCACTGAAGATGTAGGCAAAATAGTAGATGAGGAATTCTGTGGAGAAATAGAGCCTATTATAGATGGCAATAAGAAGATGGTACTTGAGGAAACTTGCACAGTCCCTTGTCCAGGTAAGAAAGCTATTCAAACAAGCATTACATTTCAACATTATTCGGTTTAGTCCAGATTACAGTTATCAGTGTTTAGGGTGAGCCACAGGCAATAAAAAATTTTTCACATTCTTTNAGGTTTGCTTGAGGGCATGCATGCAGAGAATAGCAATGAAGCTGCTGAAAGGACCAGAAAACGGGACAAATGAGGAGTAACTGAGGGAACTGCAGTTTTTGCTCTGCAGAAAAGAAGAGTGAGAGACCTCATTGCTCTTCACAGTTACCTGAAAGGAGGTTACAGGAATAAAGTGTCAGCTGTTTTTCTCATGTGCTGAGTGACAGTGTGTTAGGAAACAGTCTCAAAGAAGTTTAGATTGGGTACTGAAGAGTGATCAGGCATTGGAACAGGCAGCCTAGGAAAGTGCTGGAATCCTCATCCTTGCAAATATCAAGGAGATATGGATATGGCAGAGATGTGATTTAGTGATGGGATTCATTCCATCAGGTTCATGGTAGGACTTGAAGACCTTAAAGATATTTTCCAACCCACATTATTCTATGACTCTGTGAAATGAGATTTTAAATATCCTATTTTTTTTTTTTACTTTTTACTTAGGAATTATTTCATGTTTACTTAAAGTTTACTTGTTTCAGATTCGTACTGTCCAAATGCATACTCAGTAGTGATGGCACAGACTGAATGTTACATGCTAACCATAGGATATTTTCTTTCAGCTTGGTTTGGAAAAGACATGGCAAATGAATATATCCTGTGTGGTGGAATGTCCTGTCAACTGTCAGCTCTCTGACTGGTCGTCTTGGTCTGACTGTTCTCAAACCTGTGGCCTTACAGGTCTGTATATAATCCTGGAATATTTTAAAGACAGAGTTTTCTTTCCCTTCCCCTTCTTGTTTCCTTTCCCCTCCTCTTCCTCTTTCCTTTTCATTTTTCTTTTCCCTTACCTACATGTAGCTGTGTATTAACTCAGGGAAAAAACAGCAGCAAACTCCAGATGAAGAGTCTGAACCTCCACAGAAGTGCCACAAACATTATCATCTTCAGAAGGAGTATTTTTCCCCAGGCTTCTGAACTGGGAAATTACTATTTTTTGCTATCACAGGAGTAATCTGAAATACTGATCAGACATCCTCCTTCATGCTGTACTGAACATAAAGTGTCTGACTCAGAAAATGTAAAGTAAGAAAATCCATGTAACAGGCAAGACCCAACAGATTTGCTTTACTGTCCAATTTGTCAAATATGAAAAAGTTACATTATTCAAACACTATGCTTTTCTCCAACATAGAACCATCTTGAGGAATAAATCAGCCTAACCACTTTGCCATTACTTATATTGCTGTTTCTCATTTGCAGGAAAAATGATCAGAAGAAGGACCATAAATCAACCATTTCAGGGTGATGGGAGGCCTTGTCCTTCTCAGATGGAGCAATTCAAACCCTGTCCAGTACAGCCTTGTTATCGATGGCAGTATGGTCAATGGTCTGCATGCAAAGTAGAGGTAAAACCCATAGTGGACTTTGAAATTACGGAGCTCACATATCTTGACATGTTTGAAATATGCCTAGATATCTGTTTCAAAGCATTGTAATCAGTTTACTTCAATGTATATATATATACACACACATATAATTATATAATACATATTATATCTATTTAATATTATATATTTATTTTGCTTATATATAAATATACAATATTTATATATATACAAAAATTTTGAAGATTTATTTTTAAAGTTCATATTTGTCAACAGATTCCAAAGTGTACTACAGACATTTGAAGTACAGAGTTAAAGTTTGGTACCTCAGTGATATCTTTGCTAATAACTGAAATTCTTACATTGTCAAAGAGTATATGTGGCAATAGATGAGTGTCCATATTGAAAGGAAGAGATCTTATCTTGAGATACTGCCATGATTGGAATTTAAAAGCACAATATAGCTCCATGCATTAAGAAAGAATGGTGACAGCAGGTTATTTTTTTAGTTTCAAATGTAAAGAACAATGTATTTTTCTTTTCCCTACTCAAATGAATATGCATTTTTGGCAAAAAAAATAAAAATAAAATAGGAGGCATGATTATATGTAGCTCTGATTCAGACTTTTGACAATTTCCAATGTACAGCATTCATGTGTCTCCTCCTTCCCTAGGATGCTCAGTGTGGAGAGGGCACACGAGTGAGGAACATTTCCTGTGTGGTTTTTGATGGATCCACTGAAGATGTAGGCAAAATAGTAGATGAGGAATTCTGTGGAGAAATAGAGCCTATTATAGATGGCAATAAGAAGATGGTACTTGAGGAAACTTGCACAGTCCCTTGTCCAGGTAAGAAAGCTATTCAAACAAGCATTACATTTCAACATTATTCGGTTTAGTCCAGATTACAGTTATCAGTGTTTAGGGTGAGCCACAGGCAATAAAAAATTTTTCACATTCTTTACTCATTTGCCAATTCCATCAAGTGACCAACGGAGTTACTCTAATGGTGACTTCCCTACTGCTTACTACTTGATTTTAAATTTTGCTGAGCACGAACCTGATCTTCAGCAGACTCACATTTAGCCACTAAGGATAACTGCCCGATGGGGATGTGCTAATGATACATTCCAGCTAATGTTTCCAAAAGTCACTACTTGCTTTCTTATTATGTATACATCAGTTCTTCAATTATTCATTCCTTCACATGCTTTCCTAATGTTGGCAAATAAAATACCTTCATTAATCAGGCATCTGGACAACACAGTACTGATCACATCTGTCATCAGTATAATACAAGGTATCTTTAATTTTTAATAGCTCTTTCACTGAAATAATGAGAAGAGGTTTATTTATGAGCCTGTGTATAGTCCATTTGATACTGCATGTTTTTTAAAATGGTCTGTTTATGTTATTTTGAAGATCTTAAATTCTCTTTAGCCAGTCTCACTAATTATCTCACTAGTAGTATTTTATTTTTTAGTTTTACTCCATAAAACAACATTTAGCAAATCTCTATTATCCTATGCTGGAATAAGTGGAATAGACATTTTAATCACTTTCCCATTTCCCATTTCTTACAAAGAATGCTTCAGCAGTAGTTTCTACTGTCTGTTTAAAGTACTTCTGCATGAGGATATATGACAATCTTTTTAGAACTGAACAAAGCTTTCTCTTTCTAGAATCAAAGAGAAGTAATGACTAAGATGTATAAAATTTGCCTAAGGTACACAGTGTACAATACCCTAACATTCATTAAATCCAAATATCGTGTGGAGTATTATAGGAAATTCAAAATGAGACTGACCTTAAAGGAATGCTACAGAAAACTATCCTGCTTTCTAACAAATAGACCCTTTTATTGTCATTATTATTTTCTGCCTCACAGATACTTAGAAATGCTCACAATATTTTCTTCTCTTTTGTATTAGTCATGTGTAAAAGTAGGAATTAAAGGAACTAGAGGAAATATTAACAAGAGGATTTGAGTAGTCTTTCTAAGGCGTACTCATTGCCAAAAGCTCTTTACATACATTGATGAGCTTTCATCTTCTAATAAAATGTACAGGGGACTGTTATTTGAAAGAGTGGTCAGAGTGGAGCCTTTGTCAGCTAACCTGTGTTAATGGTGAGGATCTCGGCTTTGGAGGCATACAAGTCCGATCTCGGGCAGTGATCATTCAGGATTTAGAGAATCAACATCTCTGTCCAGAACAAGCCTTGGAAACAAGATCGTGCAGTGGTAAGCACCAAAATACACATCACTCTTCCTGTAATAAAAAAATACAGAGCTACAATATGTTTCTTTTCCTTTTGCTGAGCCTATCAAAGTTAGAAAAATATGGATTTGATGGACATACACATGCACTTAATTTTTTAATTTCCAAATATCAACAACTATGTACCAGAAAAGGTTAGAAAATTTAACTAATATATGTTTTCACTTTGAGCATATTTTTTAAGATCATTTTTTAATAATGAAATACCTTTTCAAGATTTGGGAAAATAAAATAGTTGTCTTATCCGCTTCATAACTTCTCAATAATAAAAAAAAAATCTTTATATTATGATACATAACCAAATTTAGAATCCTGTCTGCCATTTGAATTGTTTTTATCACATGACAATGACTAAAAAGTCTGTCTTACTGCTAGTGCTGGGCAAAATATCTAAGAAAAGACATTTCCTGTCCATTTAGATGCCAGACAGATAACTCAAAAAGAAATTTTACTGGGCAACTAAGGTACAGAAAGACTTCATATTTTATTCCAGACTATATGAGAAGTTTACAGCAGAGTGGAGATCTGAAGGCAGACACTGCCAAGCCTACTTTATCATACACTGGAATAGTGACTAAAGCACAGCTTTACCAAGAAAGAAAACTGACTTCTAAATGACTTCTCACAGCAGATGGGCCACAACCATTACGAGGTTGTAAAAAATGTTTGGTTTGCCCATTAACTACATTGGTCTTACTCCACATGCAGTGTGTAGTGTATGATCATTACTGTTTAGTGTCCAGGAGACATCTGTTCTATTGTGAATGTATCCAGTAAGTGCAGAGCTCCATGAGTACAGTCACTTTTCTGAGTTGCCGGGGGAGAGAAGGACAGCATAAAAGCCATTAAACTTAATGCATGCTGTCTACTTGCAGCTAGTGGTAGGCTGAAGTTTGTAATTGAATCCCTTAAAAAAGTGAATGTTTTCTGTATAGATGGCCACTGCTATGAATACAAGTGGATGGCCAGCCCGTGGAAGGGATCTTCTCGAACTGTGTGGTGCCAAAGGTCAGATGGCCTAAATGTCACAGGTAACTATTTGTTTTATATACACACAAAAGCCTGGAAAAGAAGTGGATAATACTTTTTTTTTTTTCCCCCCAAAAAATGAGACTATTTTTTTTTAAATAATATGCTAAAAACACTTGTTCTTGATGTATGAATCAGTATACTGTTGTCTTGAATCATCATGTTTTTGTGTACTGAAAACATCAGCTCTGTTCCAGAATTATATAGCATGTAATAGTAAAAGTAAATACAATTATTATCTTTTATATTTGACCTGGAATGCTGTACATTGTATATTTCTACAAACATCGATGTATTTATAAATTTCACATTTCAAGCCCTACAGCATAGAGAACTTTCAGGTATTAATGTACAGTGCATATACAGAGGCAGAGATAGATGCAATGCTTGATGATAACAGACATATATCATATACATTCTGAAAATCATAACAGATTTCATATAAGTTAATATAAATTTGTTACTTTACATCAATGACATAAACATATAGCAGGATAGTTCAGTAAACAATGATTAGATTAAGTTTCTTTTGATGTAAATCGAAGTACAAAATATCTTGAATGAATGACTGAGGTGCCCGAATTGAAGAAAATCTTCATACATATCTTATTCTTATGAATTTATTTATCAGAATTAGGAATTATTTTGATCTGGGTTGCTCATTTGTTGTTTAAAGCATTTTGATATCAACTAAGGTGATTGTAAACATCCTCAATTTCAGCTACCATCCGGTCAAAGTGTACAAGTTCTAACTCATGGACTGCTCACAATGTTTCTTAGTGGTGGAATATATCATGACTATCTGTTTTGCTACTAAAACTAAAATCTTTACATTATTTTTACAAGGTGTTGAAATATCATTTGGTAGCACAAAGTCTCTATTCTAAGTGTCATTTTGTGTTATAAAATTACTAAAGTGCATCATCTTCGCATCAGATGCAATAGGGCATTTTTAAGTCACAGTTTTTGTTGATACAAATATATGAAATTATCCATTAAATATTCTACAGAATTTTAAATTTCTCACCTTGGAGATTATGGCCCTGAGATATTAAAAAGCAAAATACATTTATAAATCATGGTCATTCACATATAAATAATAGTTTGTTCTCCTGAATACAGTCATGAGATAAATTCCAGGGAAGAGAAGTATACAACTTTGTGTTGCTGTCGTATTTATCATGATGCTCTTGTACATAAGCATAAATAAATGTAACTAGAACTGATTCTTCTGAAATGAAAGTTCTAGGAGTTTTACATTATTTAACAGGGCCTTAAAATTATTTTCTGATTTTATGATTTGTTTCCTTTTCAAAAGTGCTTTAAAATAAATGATAATCTGGCATTCATAAAACAAGGACATGCATGAAAAGTAGGAAATAACAATAACAATAATAATAACAAATTCTTCTTGATTACCAGAAGAATATTATAACAAACAAGCAAGAGTATTGAAATCACCTATTTACTAAGGAAAAGTAATAGATCTAGATCTGATCCATTTAGAATACCAGAGAAATATCTGATGAGCTACTCTATGCATTAGTATTGCTCAGCCTGGAAGAGATGGAAATTTCAAAGCAGATAACAATCTATCAGAAAGACGGATGGTGACAGATCAAAACTGAGAAGAGAATGGGTAGTCACGTGGCTAACTTACCTTGTTAATTTGATTAAATGTCCCTAGTTGTATTTATGAAATATTTGAGAATTCATTCATCTCAAAGGAGAATTGTAATATTACATGAAAAGAGTAGGAATCTATAAAATTGAGTAATGAAATAAGCTAAAAGTTATTAGAAAAAGAAGTGTCAGTTCACATACTTGTTTCCTGTAGTGTTGGCACTTTAGCAGAATGCAATGCCTGCCTCGATAATCCAATTTCAGGAAAAACAAGAGAAAGATGGGAAGAGTTCTACTTTGAGACACTTTATAGATTATTGTGTTAACAACAGGAACAAAAACCTATCATAGATAGGAGAAAATGGATCCACGAACCTTTCTAAATCCTGTCAGAACCTCCATGGGAACCTAACCTAGGTTGTATATTGTATCTCTTTTTTTAGAATTTGTTCTGTATGTGGTTTTAAGCTATGGTATTTTCTGATTTGAAATGAAGACAAATGGAAAATTCCAGAGACTGATCATCTGTTCCCATGCAGTACAAATCTATATTTTTGATATATTTAGGATTTATTTCAAAGAAAGAATTTAATTATAATGTTCTGTGAAATTTTCTCTGCATGAAATATATAATTATGAAGCAGATTTTAAATTCACGTTCAGAATTTTTTTTAAAGTGATTTGTATAAACTGTAGTATTGAAAACCTCAAAGTGGTAGATACACATATATGATTAATTTGAATAGAAATTAACTGGATCTAGAATCAATCCATATCTTAGATGACAGTACTTCTTTAATGCCTTCTTGCTTCACATCTAGCTTTATGAAAGTGTGTTTAAATTCAGATATTGTAATCATGAGTCCTGCTGCTATTTTAAGGTCTTGATTTACTTATTTATTTGTATAATATTATCATGCTGTATAGTTCTTTTTTACTTGAAGGTGTTGTTTCCCACAGGCAATGAAGCTACTATTTCCTTCTTCAGCTTGCTTGGATGATACTTTATTACATAGATTCTCACAGGCATGTGATTTATATGCTAGGATGTACAATTTTCCTTTCTGAGGGTGAGAAAAATTGATGGCAACCAGCAGGGTTTTCTTTGTTCCTCATCAGCCATCCTGTTAACAATTTGATCTATATAACCACATCTAACTTCATCTGCTATGATTGAGACCAACTTCAGCTATCAGGATTTCATCATCATATCACACCAGTATAAAGATATAGTTAATTTGGGAGATGAGAGATAAGATGTCCTGTTGCATTATAAATGCTAAAGTATGTACTGCATATCTTTCCGAAAGATGGAGGGAAACTCAGATACATTCAAACTGGTTCTAAATGCATCTTGAAGTCATACTGGCTGAAATGATGGTGAAAGCCTGATTGTGCGTATTGGTCCTTAACAATAACTGCACTGTAAATAAAGATGTAGCAACAAGAACTAAGACAGTATAGAAAGGAAAGGATCACTGATTACCATTTACTATCATAGCATTAAGTATTGTTTCTTCACTTCTTAAAAAGTTATCTTAGACTGGCATGGAGTATGGCTTCATGAAAGGCAAAACTATAGCTTGTGTAAAATTAGCTAATGAGAAACATCAGAAAACAAACTCATAAACTGAATAGATACTTTGTTTTCAGTTTGGAAGGCAAAGATGTAGATCAAAAACATGCCTTTATTTTCCTTCTGGCCACAGTTTTAATATGATAGTTATTAGGAGGGCCTGAGAAAAGCCAAATCTACTTCTTCGAGAATAAGATATTAAAACTTACTTTTACAACCCAGCAAATGAGTGAAAAAAAAAGATCACTTGTCAAATATTAGTTCTCTAAAATGCAAATGAATGGAAATCTATGTGCTGTGTCCTTTCTCTACCAATGATAAATACTTGAAACCAATTATTCTTCCCCTAGGCCTAGAGTAGGAGTCTTAAATCAATTTAACAATAAAACTGTAATCCACGACATACTGTAGAAAATAATGGCATCAGTATTTTCATCAGAGGAGAGATATTACCATGTCAAAATATGATTTTCTGTCCTACAGGAGGCTGCTTAGTGATGCGTCAACCAGATGCTGACAGGTCATGTAACCCACCATGCAGCCAACCCCACGCTTACTGCAGTGAGGTATGTGCTAATGCATCAGAGCAATAAACACCCCCATGACAGCTTCCCACACGTCTCTCTGCATTACAAAGATTGTGCCAACAGATGTATTTTCAGAGAGTTTGGTAATCACTGCTTTGATAAAATCGACCTCTCAATTAAATGTTGGATAATCTCTGCTCATCTGCTATGATCCCACATAAAAATATATGAAGAGGTACTCTCCAGGCTAGCACTCATCAAAACAATTTTCTCTTCCAGTCATTCTTGTTGTTGTGCTTTATAGCCCATAGAAAACTTGTTTTTCTGCTACACAGTGTAAAACACTTGTTCCCTACAGACTAGAACATGCAGTTGCGAAGATGGATACACTGAAGTAATGTCCTCCGATGGCACACTTGAACAGTGCACTCTCATCCCAGTGGTGGTGATTCCCACCATGGAGGACAAAAAGGGAGATGTGAAAACCAGTCGAGCGGTGAACCCTACCCAGCCCTCCAGTAACCAGTCAGGACGAGGAAGGACCTGGTTTCTACAGCCTTTTGGGCCAGGTGAAGTCATGCAATGAGGGATTCATAATGCTAACTACTTCTGCAGGGCCTGGCATTCACATATTTGTGATGACAGAAAAGAAAAACCCTAAGTGTTCATTTAAGAAGACGAAACACCCGACTGAAAACAGAGAAAGAGACAATAGTGAACTCCTGCCATTCTCTGCTACCCCATGAACGTATCTCATGATATTTTGCATTCCAAGAGATTTCTTTAAATTCCTGATACTTGTTAAAATTCACAGAATCTATTCAAAATGTGTCTTTAGAAGGGCATTAATAGCAAAGGCAAAAGCTAGGATATTAGATTATGCTATCATAACTGATAATGCCACTGAAAACATAGTGAAGAGGTGGCACTGAAATCCATAGGGGATAAGTGTTGCTTTAGGTTTGCAGTCATGGCATGAATCATAACGAAATAGTAAGTATAGATATGGCATTTTTTTCTTCCATATCCATATCTAAACTAATTAATGTTAGACAAGAGCTAACAACAATATTTAGCATAGACATACTCTAAATCACTGTAGGAAACGTTTGCTCATATTGACCATGTTCTTCAGAGCTGAACAAGCATTTGAGTGGTAAGAAATACGCTGTTATCCCACTAAAAATACACAATAAGGTCCATCTTGTAATCAGCTTTCAGTAAATGTTTTCTGATACTATTATTGATATAAATAGAATTTTCAGTAACAAAATGCTTTCACAGAAAGAGATCTTATTCTTGTCCAAAATGGTAATTATACAGAGAACAACTAGTTATTTTATTGTCTTTTAAATCACATAGAACTAAATATTTTTACACATTTGTGTCTTAGTGTTCACTTCTTTTTAAAACTTCCATGAAAGTTTTAAACCTGAAGGTTAAAAACAGTATCTTTACTTGTGTAAACACTAAAATGCTGCAAATTGAGAACAGCAATACTTAAACGGATTAAATCAGATTTCAGTTACAGATACTTCAGTTAAATCTCATTAGTCCTAGTAGTATCGACTGTTATTTGTACTTTGATATTCTTCTTGATACCTGCAATAAAATGCTCTTTAGTCCAATTAGTTAATACCTTATTACACAATAAAAATAATAATAAAAAAAGAAATTAAGATTTCCTGGTCGTCTTTAAAGAAAATGACATCCTAAGAAATATGCTATGTTTATTGACTCTAACTCTACATTAAAATGCCATGGGCTGCGTTGTAGCAGTCGAAGTGTTGACAATAAGCAAATGTCAGGTAGTTGCATTCAGCTGTATAGAAGATAGATGCTCATGTGAGTTCAGACATATTTTTGGAACAAGGAATAGTTGAGATATTTCATGAAACCTCATGAATGTTCCAGTGACCCCTGGTTTGACTTAATAAGGCAGCATAGCACAGTTCAAATAAAAACAATGATACTCAATAGAACTAATACTTCTTCCAGTGAAGGTATGAGCAAATGTCTAAGAAAGAAATCATTTTACTTTAGCTGAGATTTATGACCAATTGTTTGCATTCCATTATTAGCTAACTATTAGAAAGGTTTGATTTACTCTACTACAATTATTCCTTTCCATACAAGCCTAGGTTTAAAATAATTCTTTAACAATCTTTAACAAACTATACTACAGTTCCAGAAAGGAAGGTTTTTATCCTCACAGCTGTCATTTGCTAACATATCATGCCAAATAGATGAGTTTGAGACATCCATTCCCTCATACTTCTAGTAATAATCTGTCCAGGGGAATTCAGAGTGCCTGAATTAGATGCCTGGATTTTTATAATATGACCTTATTAACAGGGTTAATATTCTGACAGAAATAAATGCATCCATACACAAGATAATGCCTTTACTTTCTTCAAGGAGATAATATGGTTTTAAAACAAGCAAACCTAGAACAACCCCAAACACCTTACAACTGTTACACTTACCAGTGGAAATAAACCAAGGGAAGAAAATTATCTGTACATTAATAGTGAAATCTGAATTTTTCTCAGTCTTTGGATATGTTCAATTTATCTATAATTGATCACTCATTTTCCCTTATGAGAGTTATTATCAGTTATAATGCCATTATGTACGTTAATGTAGTGAAGCAATAATGTTTTTATATTGGTTTTGTCCAAGTTGTTTTTGACTCTAAGACTTTGCAGAAAGCCTAAGATTAACTGCACGATAGTTGTGATGGTTACTCTGAATCTGAACAAAGTCAGCATGTATTTTGTTCTTATTAGAAAACATCAGCTGCATTGGTCATGCATTATGCCTCCACAGAATTATCAGGAAACAATAAGTATTTGATCAGAAAAAAAAAATAGCTGTGTTTTCCTATCATGATATTAAAAATATATACAAGGTTTCATGAAAGAACAATTTTGCCCCTTGTAAATGAAAAATAAATCAGCATTTAATGGAATTTTCTTTGACAAGGCAACAAGCCCCCCATAAAAGAATGTTTTCAACGAGTAGATTAGAAATGTGTGAGTCAAATAAAAGTGGCAAATCCAACAGCATAAACTGATACTGTGTTGCAACATACTAATTCAGGGTTCAGAACAAAACCTCATAAAGTCATGCCATTCTTCCCTTGGTTTTCCTGGGGCAAGCAAGTGCATCCAGAATCAAGGCAAAAAGAATAGTGGGATGTATACATCAGCCTGCAGGGATATCTTGTCTAAAATACAAACTGCTGAACATAAGTGCAGATCTTATTAGCAACCATTGTTCTATTTCTGAGATTGGGTTGTTATTATTTGGTGTTTTTTTACTTATTTTGTTAGAGGAAGTGTTTTTTGTTCTTGTTTTTGTTTTTGTTTTATAACAACAAAACTTGCACATGAGATGAAATTGAAATGTGTTACTTTTTGCAGTAATGTATCTTTATCTAAGCTACTGATGAGGTAAAACATGCTAAATTTATTTTAAAATGGAAAATTAAATAGCAGTGAGAATGAAAATAATAGGCAGATTGATTTCCCAGAGGTAGAATAGAAAGTGATGCTGCCTGTGTATCCTGTTGAAGGGGTTCCCCTTTCCAGTGTGCCCAGGGGCTGTGTACCTTGGGGCTTAAACTTGCTGCCATGTTGGTTTTGTCCCATGTCTCCCCAGTACCATTCAGATTATCAGGTCTTTAGCTGAAAAGGAGAATAAAAGAACACAGATAAGATATCACTCAATAGTTTACTCTCATTAAGCTGTAATTGCTTGTGAAGACATTTATTTTGGATTATAAAAGTATTTATAGGCCATATCAGAACTAATAATTCAGCAAGACTAACTGAAACACTACTGACTAACATTCATTCCTTTTAGATGGGAGGCTGAAGACCTGGGTTTATGGTGTAGCTGCTGGTGCATTTGTTTTACTCATCTTTATTGTTTCTATGATCTATCTAGCCTGGTGAGTTCTTTAATTATTTACCAACAAGCAGTCCCATGCAGACTGTAATAATGCAAGCATTTATATTTGCAACTTTAGGAACTGCAGGGAATTCTATAAACTGTAACATTTAAATTCCCATGTACTTTTGTCCAAGCTGAGGTTCATGGGCTCCGGTTGTAGCCAGAGTAATTGGTAAATGAACTGATAGACTGTCTTGAGATCAGAACTTCTTGCAAATATGGTGTATCTTAGTGTATGGTTTACTTTCACTTAGTTTACCTCTGTTGAGAATGACCTACCCTGTACATGATAATTTCTTTGCAGCTGTATCATAAAATGCAGAGATAAATACGAAAAAGGAAACTTAAGAGTCAGACATATCTGATTTTGTATTTGATGGGATATAGAGAAATACAACCAAAACCAGAAAGGTTTTCTCAAGTGTTTTTGTACATATCTTTTTTGAAAATATTACCACATGAAAAAGAGAGATTTTAGCAAAAGCAAATCATTTTTGAGAATGCTTTCCTTGAAGATTATGGGATCCTGTTTCGAATTTCTGATCAGATGACTGTGAAGGTAGAAGGTGAGGGAAGTATCATCTTAGATATGAAGATCTTGGCTGTACCGCATAAGTTAACATTTGAGAGGCTTCTGGATTAGTTTATTTTTAGTAAACTTTCTCCAAAATCTCACTTATATGTCGGTAAGAAAGAAAATATTTTGTTTTCTGAAGGAAAGAAAATCCATTAGCTTTCAACTTCACTGCAAATTCTTCAGAATGTGACCATTGCAAGCACCTTTAACAACTGTTTTGGGAACAAAGATTTTGGTTTGGGCAACCTGACTGACATAGCCAATAAAAGATTGTTGGATAAAACTGAGAATGCAGAGGCCTGTTTTATAGAAATGCTTATAGCATATACTCCAAAAGAAGGCCAGAACTAAGGCTCATATATTTTAACTAAAGATAAAATATGAATATTTTTGTTTGGCTTGAAATTTTTTTAACACTATAGCAAATGAATTGAGAGTACTGCTGGATTAAAACTATGTCAAGGATAGACAGAAAATGTCAATGGCTAGCAACCACATCGATGATACTTAAGACTGGTTTGATTTTAACATCTGGAATTAACTTTAGTCACTCCAGAAAGGATGAGATAAAACTAATCATAAGATGGAACTTTACTTTGGAAACTCTTGATATGTCAAGAGAATATTTTAGTCACATATTTAAAAGAACCTGATTGATTGCTCCATTGATACACAACCACATATTGCATTGTAGCCTGTAGGCTTTTCCGAAGACAAACTGATCTTGCATGATTATGTGCCAGAAATTTCAAGTCACATCAGTACCACAACAGCCTATTTCTGAACAACTGAACTTTGAATTAGCTGCTGCTTTCGGTTGATAAAGAGGTAACTGATGAACCACGCAAAAGTTTTAAGCGTATAGCTTTAACAAATGATCAACCAAATGTATTATCTTAAAACAGTCATATTTCACTTAAGAATGAAATCTATCATTGCTGTTATTCTTGTTCTATTTACAAACTATCTTCTTATTGTTTCAGCAAAAAGCCAAAGAAGCCCCAGAGAAGGCAGAACAACCGGCTGAAACCTTTAACCTTGGCTTATGATGGAGATGCAGATATGTAAAATATAACTTCTCACAGTGACAAATGGATTTTTAATTATTGGATTGAAATCGGAAGGTATCCAAAGCCACAGGGATTTTCTATGGAGTGGATTTAAGTGTTTTGACTTTTTTTGTTGTTTTTGTTTTTTCTTTTTTGTTACTGCACTGTAGATAAAGATAGATGGATTTCATAATGCCTATGGATATTCAAGGCATTATTATTTAGACCATCAAAACTGAGAAATCTGGCAGAATCAATTTAATAGACACTACAGTTGGAGATACTTGTGGTCTTTCCTCAATTTTACAAGCTATAAGCACCACTTTTGTCTCCAGAATACTGAAGCTGATGTTGTATTAACAGTTGAAAGCCCCTGCAACATTAACCAAGTATAATCAGTACGCATGAAGAGTTTGTACCAAGAGTTTGTATGACTCTTTATATTCAAGCAGAGCGCATATACTCAGTTGAAGAATATGTATTACTCTATCAGATTATATACTTGTTAAAGAGCAATTTAGTGCTTACTACGTTAACTTTTAACTGAGATTAACCCATGAGCAAGTTCAACAGTTTGGCAGTTGATGATGACTTGTGTTAAACCTGCATTTCAGAGGGCAATGACTCACTTGCAAAATTCTGCCCTGTTATCACTCCAAAATATAAAGGCCTCATATACACATCCGGAAAGGAGGCATTCTCAGATTCAATATTTTCTAGAGGTTGCTGTCTGGAAAGACTACCCACTGTAAATGTTACAATACGTTTCTACTTTCTCTTACTCAAACTGTTGCCTGCATCTTTTTGCTACATGTAAGGCAATTTTTTGCACTATATTAGTGCAGCATGATATGCACTTAACTAGTATTGCCATAGTAACTGCCTCTTTTCAGAAAGGATAATGATGTATCTTGTGCAAGGAGTGTCAAGTAGACAGGTGTTGAATCCTGAAGAGAGTAGCGTTTGGTTTGGACTGCGACTGGATGGACACAGCGGCCATTTGTGGTCTATATCATGGCAGTAATACAAGTGTCTAGTTTCTTGCCCCACCTACCTATACAAGTATAGATTGTCCTGCTGGTTTCTAATTGTACTTTGAAGGCTGTTTATGTCTAGATTTTTTATATTTGTTAACTTTGTTAGAAAAAAAATGAAAAGAAAAAGAAAAGTGACTGCCCTCTAATATTGAGTGATATTATCTAAAAAGAAATTCTGATTGTTTGTTAGCTAAAAGAAAAAGGTTTTGCTTTTCTTTCTTCCACTAGTGAGAGCATTTTCACTGTTGCTGACAGTGCAATACTCAGAGCCCTTTTTATCTTTTCTAATTAGGATAATTGGATAGACTATTTTAATTATTCAGTTAAGCTCTGGAGTGTACTGGCAAGTAAACAATAATAGTTCTGCCATTTTAATACTCATAACTTTTTAAAGAATTCTGGCAGTATAAAAGCTCACTGTTAACCTCTTCCATGCTTATGGCCTTTCAGTGTTTCGTTTCTGACATCAAGCTCATTGACTTGCCACTGTATCTACATGCCTGTTATAGATTCATGACCTGAGAAGGATTATTCTCATAAAATGGTTTCTCTGTGTAGCCTGAAGCAAACATACAACTGACTGTGCCACTACTAAGCAATATAATTACAAAACTTTGTCAGGCAACCTGTCAAAAATAATTGTTATATAAAGCTCAGCATTAGGTTCTCAGGTCTTTTTTATAACCTAAACCATTTCTGCCTACTCATCATACTAATTACTCAAGAAGCAACAATTCTTGCATGTTTAGCAGCTTTGCAAACGTTGGCCCAGATTAACTGAAATCAGTGACAACTCTCAGTGACATCTGAGGATGACATCAGTCCTTAAAATATCTATCTTTGTTCCATATGCATTTTGTGCAATCCAAGCAAAAATGATTCAATTTTCAGCTAATTTACATTACCAATGTGGAATTACTGCATTAAAAAAAATAATAATAAAAGATCTTATTGCCACTGCATAAGTATTCTACTCAATAGGAATGGTAAGCAGAGAGGAATGATAGTATAAAGCATTTATACATGTTTATTTTTTCATTTTATACCTTGATCCACAGCTGAAGTGCCATGGCCCCCTACCTCAGTAGTGGTTCATTCATACATGTATTGCAGAACAAGGGGCTTCAGTCTTGCATTCCTCTGTGAAGATCCATAGGAAAGAAAGAAAAAGAAGAAAAAAAATAGCCCAAACAAATCTCAATTTAATTAGTCAGAATTCTTGAGTAAGAAACAAGAAAAAACTATTTAATTCCTATCTTATCAGACATTCGAAAAAAAGATGAAAAAGTTATAAAGTTTTAAAGAACAGTAAATATGTGGAAAACAAAACTTAATCATGATTTTTGTACTTTAAAAAGTCTGATTCTGTGTTACCAAATGGTATTGGACCAATAGGGAATTGAGAGAACAGGGTTTCTTTCAATGGCAACGAGTCATCTTTATTTTATATACTGGCTGGTCTTAGCAGGAGCTGTTGCCTAGTTCTTACCTTGAAGATTTCTATCTCCTAAATCTAAGAAGTCAATAAGATGAAGCTAAAGGTATGCCCTCTCCTGTTTCTCAATATAAAGTATTTACAAATGAAGAAAGGGGGATAGTTTATTTAAGTACATTTTGGCCTTTGCAATCCATGCAAGTATTTTAGTATGTTAATACGTTTTATTGGTCAGTGAATTTTGCTGATGCACATCTGCATCACTAGTGCTACATTTAAAATCTAGAGTGCATTTTTTATTTTACTTTTTGCAAAGTGCACAGAAATGTGAAGCCAGAATGGCTTCCCTCTTTATCAAGAAAAAAATATTAGTCTATAAGGAGGGCTGAAATTTTATGTTAAGCTAAATGTTGCAAAGGTGTCTAAGCCCTTTAGCACTGACACAGAAATAAGTGAATTATCAGTATAGAATGGAAAGCAATTTACTTTAAAAATCAGAGTGCTTCTACAAATCCAGTGCCTAAAGCAGCCACTACTGTAGATTGTTAGATTGTGAAAGTAAAGTTTCCAGTGATCAAATAAACAGTTCAGAAAATAGCAAAGTAGACATTTTCCTGTTGATGTGGTGGTTTGTGTTTTCCTTTTTAAATCTGTAGTTTCTAGATTACTGTGTCTGCTTTGAGTCCTGGACTAGTTCCTTTTTGAAGCTTCGTTGCGACTGCATAAGCTTGTTTATATTTAGTATAAAGCATCCGTTTTGAAACTCCCTTTCTCCTGCCAAAATATAATAAAGTTTGTTTTCCAATATTACAATCTGAAGAGACCAATTTAAAAACTCTGTGTATAAATCACTGTAAAATATACCTTGAATTAAATGGAAATTGTCTTTTAACCTTTATGTAAATTATGCTCACCCAAAGTTAAGAGTTTATTTTGCCTAACTTAATTTACTTGAATATTTATTTTGTAGAACAAGGAGGCAGCTGTGTCTGAGGAATGTTTACCTTTTTTTGTTAATGTTAATTTGTACATTGTGTAATGCATTTTTATTTTTTAAATTATGTATATTTCTTTTTTTTTTTTTAAAGCACAAAATGTTTACGTACAACTTCTGCAAATTTGTGTATATTGTCACTAAGCTTTATTCAGTTAATACAGAAGACATGAAAATGTAACATTCTTACATTTTCATCTGGGTTATTTTTACATAACTGATGTATTGCTGACAATAAAAATAAACACAAAATCATTTCATGTCTTTTTCTAACTGATGAAGTATAGTCTTCTGTGACAGAGCAACAATAAAAAACAGGTCCCTAAAATATGGACACCCTTTAAACAGTCTCTCTTTTTTTTTAAATATCATTTATCTTAAAGATACTTTCTGATATACAGTCAAAGCCCGTTCTTGCAGTCCTGTTGAAATAAGAGTTTATAACACGTATTTTCTTGATCAATAAGTATCCAATAAATCATTTGTATTTTAAACTTCCTTAATTTATTGCCATTTTTTGATCAGGAAAAATGACCTGTTTGTGGAGAATAAAGGGTGAATCCAAATTTTGCTGAAAGACGACTATTCATTCCAGTTAAGCTGAATCTGTCCCTGTTCCTATGAGAAAGAGAACAGGTAACAAAATCTCCCTCCCCAAAATGAGCTAACATGCTCAATGAATTTGTCACTTGCCTCCCAGTATTGAATAGCCAGTATCAACGTCTATTTCTTTTCTACAATCAAGAATTTATTGTCGATTAACTAGGAAAAATAAATTCACATTTTTCTCATAACTGTTCAAATTCTGCCTCTGTGTTTTCCAAATTATTTTTGTTATGTTAATTTTTGCAGAATATATTTACATACCAGCCAAATTTTGTTAATTACCTTTCCAGTAATCCTTCACCGTTTGCCCTCAACAAGTTTTAAACCAACTTTGAGAGCATACAATTCTGATTTTATAGACAATTCAGGTTTTTCAGAAGTTCCTCCTATCCATATTATTTTCTTTTGCTGGAATCTACAGTAAAATAATAGAAATGTTAAACTTGTTTTTCCACATGCAATTTAATTGATTAAAATTTTAGATAACGTAAAGCTGTTCAATCCAGTACAGGCAGAATTCTACAGTTTAAAAAGATACTTGGAAGAATGAAAGTTTAATTCTCATTTTAAATCTGTGGAAGAGGATTACTTACTGCATACTAAGAAGAATTGTAAGTTCATCACATTCAGTAAAGAAAACTTTTGGTAAAATTTTTTGTATTTTGTTGCAAGACTTCTAGAGTAGTGGCTGAAATATTATTATTTAAAAATATTAGAATAATATAATTTATTGCAATAAAAGTATAATGAAAAGAGATGAATTGAGAGCTGAATCAGGAAGCTTAGATAGGTGTTGTGCATATTTTAGCCTTCTGCTAACATAAAGATCTACAGTAATGATCCTATGAATCTGTCCTGCTGAAATAGGTCTGAGCTGAAGCAGACATTCAGGATCCGTTTGGCATCACTAATCATAATTTGGCTATGTAAAAGATTATTTCTGCATCTTCTGGCTATTTGCTTAGACACAACAAAGCTGAATGTGTATCCAAATTGCAGTTAGTGACCAGGCAGATAAATGAACAATTTCCATTTTGGGGGCAAGTGTGTCGAGTCTCTGCTTAACTGCTCATGGTTTAGCAGAGGGAGCAGGTGATTTATTTTACTTACCTTCGTTTGGCCACGTGGAGTGTTGTTCTCTGGTGACATGCTGGTGAAGAATATCCTATATCCTTGCAGAAACTTGCATTTTTCCTAAGTTTTGCTTTGATCTAAAAGGTGAGAGGCATATTGTGAGGCAAACCTTCAGCTATGTTTGGCAGATGTCTAGTATTCTTAGTTTTTATCCTTGTGTACTCTCTTGTCAAGCAACTTTTCACTGGGAGATGGTTTAGCCTCACAAGAGCACTATTGGTCTATGAGTGGAATGGCATTCACACTGGTACCTATACATGGCCATAATTTAAGCTGACCCTGTCAGCCTCATATGTAAGCCATTTCTGCTATCAATATTCTGAGTTGCCTTGACAAGTTGATACTGTTGGATGCTGCTTCATCCTGCTTGGCTCTTCTGGAGACAGCTTGATTAAGGACTTAGGTGCTTCAGAAGTTTCTGGTGAATGGCTTAACCATGCAAACCTCTACCATGGACACTGGTAGCAAGAGTGGCAACTGCACACATGGTTGCATTTAAAAGAGATTGAGTCATTAATTCCATATAGTCAGTCCTTATAAGCCTGTACTAGGATTCTTGTATCTGTTTTGGTCTGCTCAGAACAAGGGAGAGATCAGCAAGCTTAAGAGTTGGCTGGGGCTGAGAGGATACAGTGCACAAGGAGGCCTTGAGTCCCGCAGCTAAGATAACCACAGGGGAGCTAGCTACAGTCCTCTTTTGACCAAATGAGGGTCCTTAGCCAACATTTTCTCAGAGCAGTGGCACACACTTACGGCTTCCAAAAGCCTGTGTTCAGACTGTTCTTCCACTTTCAGACAATGCTGCCCTTTAAAGCCACACATTTGTCATTAATGAACTTAAATTGTCTTGAGATTATGTGTAGGGAGGTCACAGAATCACAGAACTGTAGGGGTTAGAAGGGACCTTTGGAGATCATCACATTCAAAGTAGGTTCCCCAGAGTAAGTTGCACAATAGTGTCCAGGCAGGTTTTGAATATCTCCAGAGAAGACTCCACAAATTCTCTAGGCAGTTTGTTCCAGTACTCTGTCACCCTCAAAGGTAACGAAGCTTTATTCATGTACAGAGGGAACTTACGGTGTTCCTATTAGTGCCATTGTCCCTTGTCCCATCACCAGGCATCACCAAAAAGAGCCTGAAATCATCTGCTTCACAGTCATCCTTTAGATACTTATTAGGATTGCTAAGATCCCCTCAATCTTCTCTTCCCTGGGCTGAACAGTCCCAGGATTCTCAGCCTTTTCTCACAGGGGAGGTGCTCCAGGCCCCTCACCATCTTTGTGGCCTTCTGCTGGATTCTCTCTAGAAGTTCCCAATCTTTCTCAAATTGGGGAACCCAGAGCTGCACACAGTACTCCACATATGTCCTCAAAAGGGCAGAGTAGAGGCGGAGGATCCCCTCCCTTGACCTGTGGGCTACACTCTTTTCAATGTATGCTAGATCATTCCTATTCTTGACAAAATAAGTTGGAGACAGCCTTCCTGAAATTGATTCAATAATTTCACTTGAGATGTACCCTCAAAATATTTTTTTGCTTCCAAAGTGGAGTATTACATAATATACATTGCTTCCACATTAGCAATCCACTTTGGAGGGTAAAAGCAAGAACTGAGTCATGAGTGCTCTTATATCTGGGAACTCACAATCACTCAGTCCCTCTTCTTTCTGAGCATAGCTCTCTGTGGGATTCCTGAGCACAGGACTGCTTATAGGAGTCAGCAAGGAGTAGATGGCACTTACCCTTTCATGGTCTTAGCAGATGTTTGTCATGTGTCCAGCACAGACCCAATGTGGTATGATATTGATGCTTCATTGCTTCCTAAAAATCTCAGCTGTCCTGGCTTTTACTGCTAAGCAGTGAATGGTTCTGGCATTCATCATTATCAATAGTTAATGCTTTCCTGTTGGATATTTGAATGTCTGTATTTAGTACGGCTCCTTTTCACATATCTTGAAATGGCCCTTGCAGCTGCCCCTGAAGTGGTTTGCCATCTGTGGGTTGCGCTATTTCCTTTTGTATTCCTCATCTCAGTAGGGTGTTTTAACAGAGAAATGGATAGATTTCCTGTTAGAAAGTAGGAACTTTTCTTCTGTGGAAAGTTCTGCAGAATGGACAAACACTAGAAAAGATTTGGCAGTTTGAATGCTTGTCAGCAGTTACAGTGGTGGCATCCATTAAAGAATTCCTCTTTCCCTAATCATATGGTGACAGTGACCCAATGCAATTACATAGGTTTCAAACCAACCACCTCAGCCATGAAGGTGAAGTGAGATCTCTGTCAGTCATATTTGCAGACATCAACTGAAGGTATATGGGGCAAACACTGACATATCATATGGAAAAACAAAAACAAACAAAAAAACCCCTTCATTCACAAGTCCTTTCATTTCTGAGTGAAAGTCAAAGTTCAGTACTTTTGTTTGAGGAGGTAGTGGCTCACTTATGTATTTTATTTTTTAACAGGTTGTATTCAGAACATAGCCCTGAAGTTTACTAGAATTTATGCTGGAATGGGAATAGTCAAATGAATGAGTTCCTATTTATTTCCAAAAATATCTTTTCTAGTGTCATATTTCTTAAAAAAAAAAAAAAAAAGGCACTGGCTTCTCAGTAAATATCAAATCAAGTTTGCTAGCTTACAAATGAGAGTTGTAACAAAAATAATTACATTATAGTCACATATAGTCACAAATTCAGTACTGGATTTGAAAGTAAGTCTTACTATTAATCCTTCCCTTAACAATTGTAAAAACAAACTGTTATGGTTTTATGATTTTTGGCATTGGTATTCCACATTATAACATCGTGTAGTGCATTAAGAGTTAAAGAGTTAATGCTCCAGCTCTGTCCATCATCAATAGTTCTGGGTGTATCTGTCTCAGAAGAGAAGAACTACATTCCCCAGAGGACTGTGCGATGCTTTGCATTTTTACGTGTTTCTGCTCAGAGGGGAAGATAAAAACTGTCTGTGGTCACGGGACTCTCTCTTTCCTTTGGGATCGACTCAGCAGTGGGTGCTCACTGCCATCTCACCTTCAGCATTCGTGTAAGGCCTTTGGTTTATCAAACACTCACTCATTTTATTTGATTCATTAGCCTCAACTTCAAATATATTGTATTATATTGTGTTATTTTGCTTTCTGATATCTTATTTAGTAAATTAGCTTTCCTCCTCAGATTTTTGCTGCTGTTTTGTTTCTAGGTCCATCTCCCTTTTCCCTTTCCCCCATCCCCTTTCCTGGGGCACGGGTCTGTGGGTCCCCCATACCAATCGTCACAGAACCGGGCCAAATCAGCCCATAAACTGTTGACACAAACTTCTCTTCTTGCCTACACATTATTAGCTTTGACTTAAATCTCAGTTTTTAATTCTTCTCTGTGGTGTAATTTGAACCTGTGACCAGATTTAGTTAACAGATCTGTGAATGCACATTCAGTTTGGTGATTTGTATTCTTGACAGATTATGGTTTATGAACTGTAACTGCCTAATTAAGTCTTAAAAGCCTCTTTCAGACCAATCCCAAACTTATTTACACAACTTGTACCCACAGGAAGCATATACAGACTGTCACAGAAAAACGAAGGATGAAAACTCCTGTACTGTGTCTTGTTTTCATAGTCAAGCTTGGTTTTCCTAAATGGCTTTTTTGCTATGTCCCCATTATGTCTATGTACTTGAAAAAAAAAAAAACAAAACCAGGTTTTAAAACCTATCCAGAATTTTTCTCATTTTTTCACTGATTGCTGTCAAAGCCTTAAATCTCTTTTGATGTGTTGTCCCGCTCTTAAGATAACAGTTTGAAAACAGTAGATACCAGATGACATCTTGCAAGTATTTGAAGGCATATTATCAAATGCAAAAATATACATATTTAAAAATTGATTTTTTTTAGGTTGAAGCAATTTTCCCCTCTTCGTTCAACCAAATCTGCACTTANTGGCTTCTCAGTAAATATCAAATCAAGTTTGCTAGCTTACAAATGAGAGTTGTAACAAAAATAATTACATTATAGTCACATATAGTCACAAATTCAGTACTGGATTTGAAAGTAAGTCTTACTATTAATCCTTCCCTTAACAATTGTAAAAACAAACTGTTATGGTTTTATGATTTTTGGCATTGGTATTCCACATCATAACATCGTGTAGTGCATTAAGAGTTAAAGAGTTAATGCTCCAGCTCTGTCCATCATCAATAGTTCTGGGTGTATCTGTCTCAGAAGAGAAGAACTACATTCCCCAGAGGACTGTGCGATGCTTTGCATTTTTACGTGTTTCTGCTCAGAGGGGAAGATAAAAACTGTCTGTGGTCACGGGACTCTCTCTTTCCTTTGGGATCGACTCAGCAGTGGGTGCTCACTGCCATCTCACCTTCAGCATTCGTGTAAGGCCTTTGGTTTATCAAACACTCACTCATTTTATTTGATTCATTAGCCTCAACTTCAAATATATTGTATTATATTGTGTTATTTTGCTTTCTGATATCTTATTTAGTAAATTAGCTTTCCTCCTCAGATTTTTGCTGCTGTTTTGTTTCTAGGTCCATCTCCCTTTTCCCTTTCCCCCATCCCCTTTCCTGGGGCACGGGTCTGTGGGTCCCCCATACCAATCGTCACAGAACCGGGCCAAATCAGCCCATAAACTGTTGACACAAACTTCTCTTCTTGCCTACACATTATTAGCTTTGACTTAAATCTCAGTTTTTAATTCTTCTCTGTGGTGTAATTTGAACCTGTGACCAGATTTAGTTAACAGATCTGTGAATGCACATTCAGTTTGGTGATTTGTATTCTTGACAGATTATGGTTTATGAACTGTAACTGCCTAATTAAGTCTTAAAAGCCTCTTTCAGACCAATCCCAAACTTATTTACACAACTTGTACCCACAGGAAGCATATACAGACTGTCACAGAAAAACGAAGGATGAAAACTCCTGTACTGTGTCTTGTTTTCATAGTCAAGCTTGGTTTTCCTAAATGGCTTTTTTGCTATGTCCCCATTATGTCTATGTACTTGAAAAAAAAAAAAACAAAACCAGGTTTTAAAACCTATCCAGAATTTTTCTCATTTTTTCACTGATTGCTGTCAAAGCCTTAAATCTCTTTTGATGTGTTGTCCCGCTCTTAAGATAACAGTTTGAAAACAGTAGATACCAGATGACATCTTGCAAGTATTTGAGGGCATATTATCAAATGCAAAAATATACATATTTAAAAATTGATTTTTTTTAGGTTGAAGCAATTTTCCCCTCTTCGTTCAACCAAATCTGCACTTAGATGTTTGGAAATCACAAGGATATTGAATTCTACATTTTTAAGGTTCAATCTCATCATTTTATTGCTGTTATTTTCATCTTTTTCTCTCCGGTTTGCTTTTTATACTTGCTTTGTGTTGATTTTCACTGTAAATTCATATTAAGGGCTGACTCTTCTGTTTGTACACTTTTAGCACAATGGAGAGCACTGTCTTTCGAAGCCTGACTGTGATGTGAAAATAAATATTAACAACACACACTCAATATCTATTATTTTTCCAATAAGCCTGGGTTGAAAGCTTGGTGAATTAGCTTTGAAGTGTTATCTACTTGTGAAGTCCTTGAAGACTTAGTCAACTGCAGAATTTCTGCTAAAGTTTTTGTTCCCACTAATACTTCCACAGTAAATATAAGTAAAAATATTTTAATGATCAGGTCTTTATTAATTTTCCTATAGATTATACCAAGAACTTGAAATTGTGAGTAGTAGAGATGATTTATTTTTAAAACAGTATTTCTGAGGTGCATATCATCTTACACTCAAAATATTGCTTAATTCAGGTAAATCTTCCATACCTAAGGTCTGGACAGGAATCTCCATGTGTATTTCAAATTTCAGTCTTGTTTATAGCACTGATATTACAAAAAAGTTAATGATGAAAATCTCTTAAATCTGATTTGAACCAACATAAACTCAAAAACACTCCAGCTACTCAGCACTGAAGAATAGTAATTGAGTCATAGATTTTCTGTTTGAACGAGAGAGCTGAACTTGCACTTCCAGGAGGCTGAGGAGAACATGCACCCCTCTCATCTTCCCTTCACTGGCTACTTCTGAAAGGACCAGTTCTTGCTGAAATCATTGTCTTCAAACAGACTCTGAGGGGCACAGAGGCAGTACGACTACTTCTTAGTTCCAATCCATAAAGTACTCATTATTAATACTGTCCCTGTGATCTACTAGCAAAGAACCAATGTCACATAAATGCATGACTTCTAAGTTGGTCTGATGACCTGAGATAAAACAGTTTCTGTAGCTTAATGTTACTTGTTATTTTAAGGATTATATTGCTGTCTTCTTCAGTGCTGTTTTTTCAGTCTACAAGTAAAATAAAGCTACAGAGCTCTTCGTAAGAGTGGAAATTTGTGACGCAAGGTTTTGCTCTGCAAAGAAGACGAAAAAAATAATTAGCTGGCAGTTTTGTGACTGCATGAAGTTGAATTTAATGAACTGAAGAAAAAGCTTTCTGCAACATTAGAACAGCAGCTGGAGCAAATCTTTACATTTCTGCTTAAATGGCCTCCTCTTACTAGTTGATGAGCAAAATGTTAGTAGCATTCTATTGTTTGGCTTTACAGAAACATAAAAGGAAGCTCTGCTGGCAAAGCAAAATATTACTTGTTAATCTCTAACTGGCTCTCCACTCAGTAATAGTACTAAAGAAGCTTTGACAAAATGTTTAATTCCTCAAAATTGTAAATAATATTTTCTTTCTGAAAAGATCTGTTTACATTACATATTACTGTACACCACCCCTGTTAATGCTTTACCCAAAATGAAGTGGCACTGAAAATGACAAAGCTTCCATCCGCCATCTTACATTAATGAAATGGCAATGCAATTTGTTTCTCCAGAATACTGCACGGCCTTCAACAAAATCTGGCCACTATTTATTGCAACTGTACTTAAATGCTAATTACCATTCAAAATATATACACATAGTTTAATACAGTTAATGTATAAGAAACATCTTCAATAAGACTGAAGATTTCTCCATCAGATTCACAGTACTTTAACTGTACACTAAATTGCTTTCAAAGGGGGGGGAATACTTTTTAAAAGACCTCTAATTCACTGTGTGCACATTGAAACCTTTCCATTCTCATTGCTTTTCAGAAAAAAAAAAACCCACATCTTCAATTTATCACACAATCCCTAAGGTCAGCAAAGGGAATTTGTTCACTCTACACTCAGCTGCTCAGTGAAAGCTTTGCTCAATCTTGCATTTCTTTACCCTTTTAAAAAATAAAAAAAGCAAAAAAAATGAAAACATCTTTCTCCTTTTGTCTTGCTGCCAATATTGTACAAGCTAGACCCTCAGACACATGTCCATACCCATGTTTCTGACTCATGTCCTGGAAGTTTTTTGACTCAGCTGCTAAGAGCATTAGCAGAGCAGCACAAGTTGGATTAGCAGCTACAGAATCATGTCTCAAGTTAATTAGCTTTGTTTGTCTTTCTTTGCACAGCACAGCCACAGTTTTACATAGGTGTAACAAGTTTCATGACACTATCATGATAATATCGTACAGAGGAAGACAGGCCTGGTATAATAGCACAGCCCCTCAGCAGTGAAGACAGGATGCAGAGAATGCCAAAAGGAAAGGACACAGGCTGGCACTGGGGCTCCCACATCTATAATGCAATCAACTATGGGCAGTTAAAGAAATGAAGAACTGAAGCTGAACAGAACTGGTTTTAGCAGTAAAAAAGAGAACAAACAAGTAATTTATGTAAAAGACACTATATAGCAAATTCACATGCGATAAGCAAAGGGCTGAAGGTGTGTTGACAAACATAAAATTGACCACAAAGCAAATCAAGAGTGAAACAAAGAATCCATCAAGGTAAACATCATATTCTTCACAGCAAATGGCTCCAGATGTTGATCATCACCACTAATATAACCTCTCCATTTCACCCCTTCCCACTCCCATACACACACCCCTATTGACACCAGGATAAAACCACCAAGCTTAACAATGACAAAATGGGCATAACACCTCAGAAGGGAGCAGGAGCTGTATATGAATCTTTACTGTTTTTTCATTCTTAAACAGTCAGATCTGGACTACTAAGAGTCAATCTGCTTCAAATTCAGTTATTCTAACAATAAGATTTGGCTTTACTTGGATAAAAGGTGTACATTTTCTTTTCCCACAAAGAGGTTTTGAGTGTAACTTAACTGCAACAGCAAAAAGATTTCTCAGGCAGAGGGATGAGAACAAAGGATATGTAAAGTCTTCAGACATTTTTAAGTTGCATGTATATCAATGTGCTCTCTTGGCATATCAAATTTAAATAAGAAACAAAAGCGTGAGAAATAGAAATGTTCTGGCTCCAAGTCTTTAGAGAAAAGTATAAAAGGAAAGCGAGATTGTCATTACCTTAGGCATACATCTTGCCATTTTTAATAGAAAAACTCAAGATAGTTTAATATGGAAAAGAAATAAAAAAAAAAAAAATTAACAAATCTGGGCTATGTGTAAATATGATGATAGAAAAAGGAAAAGTTGATAATGTTGAAATGTGATGTAGGAAACACTTCAAATATGCACTGCCTTAAGCAAGGCTTTTATCTATATTGAGATGGCAGATGATGTGTCAAAACTGAACTAATACACTAATCATCTAGAAAAATATTCAGTAAGGATGCAGAATTTTCTAATACTATGAAAACACTTGAGCAGATGTAGGAAAGAGACATGTGGTCTAATTGCTTAAGATAGTAATATTCCGAACAACAAAAACAAAAAATGAATGGAATGAACTATATAGTGTGTGAGAGTCACTGTAATACTACAGGATACAGTGGGGGACAAATAAGAGTAAGAAATATGTCATAAAGCAATGAGTCACAGCAAGATTTGATATGATAAAAGACAAAGCACATGCTGCAAGGCTTCTGTATTGCAAGAACAAAGCAGAATTATTTCAAAATAACTTACACCTGCAATGGTAAATAGTCAAATAGTGCCTTGAAATACAGAACCAAAGAAATGATGACGACAAAGACAGCATAAGCAAGGAATGACTTGCTTAGTAGTAATATAGAATTTCTTAGGATTTAGATAAGAAGTGAGAAATTTGAAACAGCTATTTGAAGAACAACTAAAAATGCTAGTTTTAGTAACATCCAGGAGGGTTGGTTCATGCATTCAGTCAAGCCAAGTATTTGGCACAGGACTTGCTGGGCAAGCAGTTGTATGTCAGACTCTATCTAGCAGATATAGATGGCTTTTTCTTCCACAAAGGAGACCAGTATGATTTTGAATGTATGTCATCTCCTAGCACCCACCGCTCTTCTAATGGCTCCAGTGTGCATGATTATGAATCAAGGTATGCCTACAGAAGGCACCTTTGTTATACATTTATAAAAGATGAAAAGCAGGAGGTCCTACCTTTGCCTTCATCACAATATGATTCTTCCTTGGGCATCAGAGTAACTTAGTGTGCACATTACATGTTCCTGCCCACCAGCAGCATAGAGGAAAGGATCTTCTGATGTGAAGACAGCTGAAAAGACTCTTTTGAAAGAGGAATCTGAAAGAATGAGAAATAAGAAAAGAAGTAAATTCCAGCACATTTGAATATTCAGTCTATACTGAGAGCAAGGCAAGTAAAAACATGCAATAGAAATGCATGGAAAAAAAAAAGACTGATACATTGGTAAGTTATACAGTCTTTAAAAAACACCAGGACAAGAAAGAAAGATTCTGTAGAAATCACAAATATTTGTAAGACTAGAGCACATTTTTTCCAGAAAAGTAGTGTAAATCTCCTCATCTGGTGAATCATTCACAACAAAATGCCTGTAGCAGAGAAACATGGCCTGAGACAGGCAGTGGTGCTAGCTAGGAAAAGCATTAAAGTATCCATTGTTACACAGTGCTACACTGTTGAGAAAGTTGTGTAAAATTTACCATTATAACAGCATTTTTCAGTTACTACTATTCTTCTTTTCCCTTTCGTCCCTTACAGATTTCTTAAAGCATTGAAAGATTGATTGCCCCAAGATACCTCTGGCACGGCTCATCAAGGAGGCAGCAGGTTAAGAGAGCTTACAACAGGGAAGATAAATATAGGAGGATAAGGATAAAAATTGAGAAGCAGAAACAGAACAGAATTGTAGCAATCAATTATCAATTTTACTTAGGGCATAATTCAGAACAATTTTATATCTAACCAATAGTCGGATTCTCAGCTGACCACGGAGATCAGTTTATTTCATATGCTAATCTTCTAATGAAAGCATAGTTATTCAGTATGTAAGACAGACTTAAAATATAGTGAAAGTACAATCTGAAGATGCTACAACATCAGCTGTAGATTAAAAAAATCACTACATTCCACCACTGCAGATTTTGAGCTTTGTTTGCAAAAGATCTGCTTCCTGCAAACTAAATGCTATCCAAGTTGGCATCGCCACATCAATAGATCAAATTAAACTGACTTCTTAAATGAGCTTCTAATTTGTTGGCTGAAAGAAGAAAGTAAAAATGGCACGATCTGCCACATAATATTTCCCTTGTTGCCAGTCTACATCCAAGCAATTTTACCTCATGGCATATACTGCCATGTTATGATGACTTAATAGTAGCGTATCTGATTTAGCTCAATTTTCCTGGCATTATCTAGACTATAATTAGAGCAGGCTATTTCACGCATTGTACACTGGTTTTATAACAAACATATGTGAGACTTCTGGGATGGGAAATCTGATCCATTAATAAGTAAGCAAACAAATTCAGCCAACACGTTGCTAGTTTTCCAGTCTTGGCCTTCATCTTAATCCAAAAGGGCAATGGAAATTTTCTGGAGACTTCAGAAGAAAAACACATATCTACATCTGAATGACACTGTAATGCTGTGATATGACAGAAAGCACAGCATTAATAGTAGGATAGCAAAGTTCTTGGCTACAGCAAAAAAGATTACACCCAAATACAGAAACAGTGCATCCTGTGTGGACACAGAAACAAAGGAAAAAAAAAGGCTACTAACCCTCAGAAAGCCTCAGGTAGGCAGGAATTCCCAGCAAAACACCTTTGTCTCCACTACCAACCTTTAAATGAGGTCTGGGAAGGGGTGGATCCTGGCTTCACCCTTTCCAGTCATTCAGGTACATTGCAATGCATCTGAACTCCCCTTGGTTGGCCCTGCCTTCCTACCAGGTGCTCACTAACTGGCTCCAGCTGTGACTTAGCATTTCCGCTACAGACAGTGGTAAAAAATAATCCTATTTCATGATCTTTCAATAGCAACCACTCAAAAGCCTGTTTCTGTTTCTTCAGTTCTTCAATACTGTAAGATAAGATGTTACATCTCTAGTTTGATTTTGCCCTCCGACCACCTGTAATAAAATCTTCATTAACACTCCGGATTCTCATGTATTCGTCTCTCAGGAAAAGTAAAAAATTAAGTTGAGGTAAAATAAAGTTTGAATCTACAGAATAGGTCCACACAACTCTGTTTCTCAGACCAATTTCTCCATGGTCTGGTGAGAACAGGGCAATGACACAATGGTTGGGCACTAAAATGTAAGTCCAGATGTACAGTGAAAAAGTATACCAGTGAAAGCCTACAGAAAATAAAGGTACAGCCAAAGCACTGAAACAATTTATGGGTTATAATACAGTTAGGAAAAAAGAAAAAACTTAGGGGAAAAATGTTTTGCTTATTAACTCAGCAAAAGGCTGGAGCATCAATAAAAACATTCTGGAAAGCATATAATGGCTGAAAACTCAAAGGATGAAAGAGATGTCAGCCTCACTGAATTAAGGATAAAGTTTTCATGGTTCACCCTGACTCCTACTAAGCTACAAAATAGGACATTTAGGTAACCACAGAAACCTTACAAACTGTTCTAGCATTAAACTCACTAACTGTTAAAGATTACTTCTTTCTCATCGAATAGAAAAGAAAAAAAAAAAGAAGTAACAAATGATAATGCCTGGTTACATGTCAAAAACATCAGAATTTGCTCAAACAATACCAGGTTGGGAAGACCTTAAGTGACTCGGGAAACAAGTTGACAGATGGCATGAGAAAAGAAGGAACTGAGAATCAAATTGTTCACAGTCCCTTCTTTTATCCCACAGCATGAACTAGAAATTGCAGTTCCAATGAGCATTGTGCTCTGAAGGGCAGAAAGATGCAACAGCATTATGAGATCCTGAAGCAACAGTGGGAAAAGCCAATTGGGCAGAAAGCCTGTCACAAAAACAATCTCAAGACTGTGTGTTTTTCTTGTCCATCACTAATGGTTGCTAGAGAAGAAACAGTGAGGAGTAGTAAGAACATGGACATACTGGTGCAAAATCCATAACTATCTCCCCCCAGAGACAATGTCAGAGAATTTCAGATTCATCAGCTGTGATTGCAACACAGAATCTACAGAGAATATTATGGTATCTTGACAACTGCTTAATTTAGACAGGAATAAATGAAGCATTTATTCTAATTACAAGGGAAGAAATAGTCATTAAAAATCAACACCATAGAGGAGCTTCTTTGCCTGATTTTATAACAGAATTAATCGCAAATTTTAAAATAATTTGTTGTACCCTTCCTAAAGATTGTACCCTTCTTGACTATGAAAACTACGTAATGTAAATATCCTTCCTCTCTTCATTCTTGTGAACAAGGTAGCCTAGCTATGCACAACAGAGGTTCGCACGCCACCCTATAAGGACAGGCAGAGGTCATGCACTGACTGTCGAGGATGGCTCACATTGAGGCAGTCAGCATTTCCCCAGGCAGCAGCCAGGCATTCACAGAAGCACAGTACAGCCTCTACAGAGCACAAAGTCTGTCTCGGCCCTGAAGGTATTTCTGGTGGTGTTTAAAGGAGAGATAATGGAGAAAATGCAGCACTCTGAACACAAAATATGCCATGTTCTCAGTCCCAGAGAAGGCACCCTAGTCATGGTTTGTTAGTAGCTCAGATGGACCCACATGACTCCAGGGAGTGCATTAGTGACTCAGGTACTCCCAGAAAGGCAGGTGCTTTTCCAGATGTCATTGTAGTACTGACAAGTCTGCAAAATATTCACTGGAGTCTGTGAATGCTCTCTTAGACTTTGTATTTACATTCTATATGACTGATAACCTTTTCACAATCACATACTGACACTTGAATGTGTTTTTTCAAATATATAATGTATGGATATCCTTTTATGCAGTTCAGTAAACCCTGCTACCCCAGCCTTTTTTACTGCTGTGAAGGCAATAAGCCCAGTTATTAAAATCCTGTTGTGTGGACTATCTATGTTCTTGCCTTATAAAAAGAACAAAGATCCAACAGTTTCAAACATTTTTCCCTTTTCCATTAAAGCCCCCTGAAGTCTGAGGTAAAAGCAATTTAATAAAGCTTCCTTCTGATGTTTTCAGCTCAAAAAAAGAAAAATAAAAAAAAGAAAAAGAAAAAGAAGAAGAAGAAAGGAGAAACTTCAGAAAAGTTTACTGGAACATTAGAACAAATTAAAGGTGCATTTTTCTGTCACTTTTCTGATGTATATTAACCATTTTTACATTTCATCAGGCCAATTATCAAAAAGGAGAACTGTCACTGAACAAACTGAACCATAATGACTTCATCATTTAACAGGAACAGCGTCTTTTCAAGTATTGCCATGCAACTTTCATTTATTTGAATCAAAGTGGGACATCAAAGACATTAAATTAAGAGCAAAGGACTGTAATTAATGAAGTAGTGATCCAAGAAAACTGATCAATCAAGCAGAGGTGCAAATGAAAGCAATAAGACTCTAGCAGAGTTTTTAGTATAAGCATTAGGTTTTATGCACCAAAACATGAATTGTAGAAAACTTTACAGAATTTTCCAAGTGCCAACTATAGCAATTATTTCATTGCTAAAAATTTACTTATCATTTTAAACTGATCTGATCTATGTTTTAGGCTACTGGAACTATCACTGTGTTATAATGTTTTAGTACAAGGCCATGGAGAAAGAAGAAAATGGTTTATCAAAAATATTTCTACATATGTAAATTGGTTTTATTTTGTGCATGCCCAACATCTTTTTCAAGGGGAATAGCTTTGGAAACAATACTAATAATGTAATCAATAAATAGCTATACAAAAATGCAAACAGTATCACCAGGTGTCAGAGTTAGTGAGTTGATATCAGAGACTCAGGACACATTCCCTAGCACAACACATTGGGACGTTGTTGAGATATATTGGTGATAACACATTTTCAAAGGAGCTTGTTTTCTCTTTGAACTCTTAATAGTAACAATGGCCATATTTTCATTCTTAGAGTAAAATGAAGCAGCCAGTGTATAGGCGTGGCATCCAAGTTGCTGGTCATTTGCTGAAATGGCAGGAAGATTATTTTTCATTTTTAAGCTTCATGTTACCAGTGAGGAGCTCTGCCTGCATTTACTGGCACCTTTCCCTTATCTCACAAATCAAATAATCTCTCTAAGAACTAAAACCACAACCACTAGCAAGCAAAATAACATCTCTTTTTACTGTCAGTATTAAGCGCTGTACAATCCAGAGTGAAAAGCCACAGTGATTAAACTGGGATTATTTGGAAGCCTGACATGTACAGGATTAAAGTTAAGTCCAGGGAGTGACCTCCCTTGAAGCAAGGTGAGGTGGGACAGTTGCTGTTATGCCTGTGCAGGATACAGCTGCCTTTTGCTGGAGGTTAGACCTAGGAAGGTTTACAGTGGGTCCACAACAGAGAAACACGTGGGACAGTAACTTTGATACTCCCTTTAGGAAATATAAACCCCTACTGTATGTCAACTCTACAGATACTAACTTTTTTTTTGTTACCCTTTCTCTATGCCAGCATTACTGCAAAGCACAACAGTGTTGGATGCGTGAATAACGAGTGGGACACACAATTGGATGGAAACTAAAGAGCTGAAGTGCCTGTTCTGCACACTGCTTCATCCTGTAGCCCATTTTATTCCCACTTTATATTTCTCTAGAGAGGACACAGGAATTAAACTGTGTCTCTGCTTTTGATAGATTGCAAAGCCATCGCTGAGCAACACAATACTCTCCAATCTCCCCAACAAATTACAGCAAGCAGCTGCTAAAATGAACTTTGTCGAGCTAGTCAGGCCATCACAGCACTGACACTGAACTGTGAGTTGGGCTTGAGTAGGAAGAGAGAAGGGTATTTGGCACTAGTAAAGAGACAGAGCTCAGACTCCTGGAAGTGTAGGCTTCAGAGCTTTGAGAGGAAAAAAGGCAGGAAAAAAAAAAAAAAAGAGAACTGAAATAAACACACGCACACACACAAAAAAGAAATACTACACGTTGTTTGAATGCCGTCGGGCCTCATCGCCTCAAGGAAAAGCGCCTACAAGCGTCTCGTTGGCGGGCGGCAGGAACGCCGTTCTACCGCAAGGTGGCGCTGCTGCTCCGCTGCTGCCTCAGCGCTGCCCATCGCCATCCCCGTGCTGTTGTGGCCGACACGACCCCGACCCCCAACCGTTGTGCTCCTCTGTTGCTGATTCAGCAACGCCTGGAGACGCTGAGTGTAAATCAGCAGTGTGCAGACATCTCGCTTCTGAAATCAGATCAGCACGCGTGGTGAAAGCTACTTAGAACGCAGCAATTTCAAGGGAACGCTGCAGTAATGTACTTTAAAAAGATGGGAGTAAAGCCTTAAGATGGAAGGAAATAGTGCAATGCAATTTTCTGAAGGAGCAGTACAAAACACAGCACAGTTCACACCACTGAAGAGCAGGAACAGTCATATGCACTACTGAGTAATTTCCATAGATAAATGGAAGAAAGGAATAAGGACCAAAAGCTTGCTCACCTTATCAGTTATCCTGCTGAAACCTCACTCCAGGTCGGTGCATTGCACTTTCCTGGTACAAGAAGCATCAGGGTTAAACACATCTCCTTTTCCTCCTTTGTCTTTGTTGGTGTTTATTGCTGAACTTCAGCTTTTCCAGATGCACATCTTACATTTAACCTCTCCAGCTCTTGTTTTCTAGGTATATACCCTTATATTAAGGGAAAAAAAAAAAAATTAGCCAACATCTCTCTCCCCATCCCATTCAAGCCTAGCCTACATGGCCTTAAATAGACCTTATTTATTTACCCAAATTAGCTAGTTCGTTCATCCATCCATCCATCCATCCATCCATCCATCCATCCATCCATACATCCATCCCATAAGAAGAAAGTACTCCCACACTCCCCATTACCTTTTCAGGTTGAAGAAATGTTTTTCTGTCCCCAGAATAAATGCAGTCAGTAATTTACATTTTCATATTGAATTCAATGAAAAACAAAACAAAGGAAAATGATAAGGTTTCAAGGAGAGTGTGAGGGAATGGATTATTTAGCCTCAAGAGAAAAAGGCTGGCAGAGAATCTAATTGCTGTATTCCTCAACCCTAAAAGGGTCTTAGAGAAGATACAGCCGAACTTTTCTGATAGTGAGTAAACATGAAAGGACAAAAGTTCAGAAAAGTTCCGTCCTGATAGCTTTACCTGCTACGAATGGCTGAGAATTCAAACATTTTATTAAACCAATAAACAATAAAATATTACATTTATATTAAAATATCTCGTAAGTCTCTGGAACATAGTTTTAATATTGCTATTTACATCTTTAAATATGCTTTCAGAAATTGCGCAGCTTTGTTAATACTGCTGCTAGGAACGCTGTTTACAACCATGATTCTGCTATGATTCTTCTCAGCATTCTGAATATTTATACTAGTTGCTCCTCTGAGCATTCTCTGGATCTGCATTCTTCTGGACATGGCAAGAGCTGCCCACTCTGTACCACATGTACACTCAGTCTTACCTTGCCCTATCCTTTCTTCACCCTACCCTCACACACTACTTTGTATTTTTCCTTTAAAAGCCCTTGAAAATACACTGAAAAGTGCTGAAAAGCCATCTAAAAAGGAATGAGCAGTCATTTCGGTAAAAACACGTAACTTCTCTACACTGTTAAACCACCTGGTGCTCCAAGGACAAAGAAGCCGTTCTGATAGTCGGCTTGTCAGCTCCTATCCATCCTGTGAACAAATAGCTCTTCGGAAAACTATTCCTTTGGCACCGACTTTGCCTCTCTCTAAAGAGGAGACATAATAGAATATCGTAAAAACGCCCTCTTCCAATCTCTCTTGAATTATTGTACACTCAAAATCTACTTGCTTTTCCTTTGTAACCCTCACTCTATTTCATGGGGCTCACAAAAGCATGCTGATTATGATTTGATTCCTCAGATCCCCTCTTTTAACCTGAGAATACCCTGTCTACAAGCAAGAGAGCACAAGGCTTGTCTACACAGAGGCTGGTGTGCAGAGGCTGGGGCCTGCATTTGTGTTTGTGCAGTTTGTTAGCTATGCAATGATTCCTGGAAGCAGAGTTTGTACTAAAGATACCTCTAAGGTTTCACATACTTCCTTCTGGATATGCACTGTACTCCTTCAAAGGTAGAAGTGGAGTAAATGGCCATTTCCTACCCAAATTTTCAAGCAGGGTTTAATTTGCAAGAGGAAACTCAAACTGCTTAAAATTGCCAGTGTTTGATGCTCTTACATAACTCACCCTCAAAATCATTGGCATTCACTGGGATAAGTGCTCTGGCTAAAGTGAATTATTTTCTCAGAAGAGATGGCAGCAAGACTTTGTATCAGGGGGTTGAAGTGTTTCTCCCCAGCTGATCATTTTGCTATGTGTGTGTTATACTGGTGAATTCAAGCAGCCTTTCCAGAAACAGATTGGAGATAAAGTTTGCCATAGAAATTCTTGGGAGGAGCCAAAAGGGATAAGTTTAGTCCTTATCCAGTATACTCCTGCAAGATAAAACATGTTGTAAGATATGTAAGATGCAGTGGTTTTTCAGGCCCAAATAGATTCATCTTAAGTTTACTCTGTAAAAAGGGTAATAAAATTGCTTTGCCACCCTATCTTTCTATTACAAACAACATTTGTAACCACACCTAACTGAAGGGTGACTTCAACTGTATGTCTGAAGTGAATGGCAAGCTGTGAGGAGGCTTGGATCTAGGAGAAATCCTCAGGAAAGTGGGCATCAGTTTCCCTGCCTGTGGTGATCCTTGAAGTCCATAGTGATTCAGTGTTACAGCTCTGTGACGAGAGCTCCTCTGTCCAGAGAATGGATATTGATGCATTTTGCAGTGTTCTTCTATAAATAGCATTCTTTGATTTTTTCTTTGATTTTTTTTGCATGTTTCCTAACGTGCAAGGAAAAACTTTAGAGTCCCGACTGAGGATAACACACCTATGTACTCACATAATAAGGACAAATACTCAGGTTTTCATTCCTTTTGAATGCAATTGTTTTCTTGCTGAGTTGAACTAAATGAGTGAAAAAGAGATAACTAGAGATTAATTTCAGCGCCACTTAAAGAAAAGGCAATTTTCTAATACTAATACCTGTGGGTTTTTTTGTTGGTGCTTGTTATGTTTTGCAAAACAGCATTAATCTGTCCTAATTCCAAAAGCAACACATGGAGCTGTACCAACAGTAGATGCTGACTGTCAGTCATACAAACACACACACACACACACATACACACACAATGTTAATAGGAAAGATTGCCAATAATATCAGGGAGTTTGAAAAAAAAAAAACCAAAGCTACAGAATATGAACTATATATCCCTTATTCATTGGAACTAAACAGCAGTCAGAAAGCCGAGGACACTTTTATCAAGTGCTGGTAACTACTCTATAAGTTCCACAAGAGCGCAGTATGCACTTGGCTTTGAGAAAGAAATGACACTGACTTGCTCATATGCCATCCTTTTCCCTCTTCCTTTCTTATTATTTTGCTCCAAAAAGGTAATGAATGCAAACAAACCCAGGCAGTGGGTAAAAGAGCAGCTCCAGGAAGCCCGGGCTGCTATGTTGCTCCAAGCTAACAATGTAGAAACTAGCTACAAGAAGCACAGGGTAACTATTAGGGAAGGCTATATAAAAAATTGTGAAATATGGTTCACCATGCAGCTACTTAGGGATGTATTCACTCGAAGGAAAGGGATGGTTTTTTTTATTACTGGTATCACAGATATTCTGTGGAACACTTAAATACATATTTAGGCAATGAATACGTGAAAATTCTTTTAGGTAGAATAGTTCAGTAATTATCTCAAGAGCACTGTAGAAATTAAGCTTGAGTAGGAAAAGGTTTTTTTTTTTTGAGAGTATTATCAGTTCATGCATAAAATTGTTTTTGCCATTTTACTATTCTACAAGTTTTACATTAACTGACCACAAAAAGATGGGTATGTCTATAGGCTTGTATATGAAAAAAAAAAAAAAAAGGAAAAGGATTTTAAATCCCATAACATTATTTTCTGAAATTTTCAGGAAAAGCAAAACAAAAAAACAAAA
>VXAB01008548.1:0-30385 GCA_013399175.1 Odontophorus gujanensis
TTTTATTATTATTTTTTTTAAGTAAGGACAACATTTATGGTTGAGAACGCATCTCTCATACATGGTTAGGCCGGAGTGGCTGGAAGCTGCTTGGAGGAATAAGATCTGGGGGTCTTAGTTGTCATTCATCTTAACATGAACCAACAGTGTGCCCAGGTGGCTAAGAAGGCCAATAGCATCCGAGCTTGTGTCAGAAGTAATGTAGTCAGTCAGGATTAGGTAGGTGATAATCGCTCTGTTCTCAGCACTGGTGAGGCTGAACCTCAAGTACTGTGTTTGGTCTTGGGCCCCTCACTACTAGAAAGACACTGAGGTCCTGGAATGTGTCCAGAGAAGAGCAACAAAGCTGATGAGGGGTCTGGAGCACAAGTCTTACAAGGAGCAGGTGACAGCTATGAGTGGCTATTTGGAAAGTAGTTTGTTTTTCACTGTTGAAATACACATCCCCTGACCTCACTGTGCTCACATCCACTGTTTGGTGTCCATAAAGCTTCAGCAAGAAGTAATGAATGTCACTGGGTGCCTTTATTTATTTTTGTATTTTTTTATTTTTTCCTGAGAAGAGGAATCAGTGACATTCCTTTGCTTTTTAGACACTTCTGTGTCAGATACCATTTTGTCAAAGTGCCCCTCTACTGCTATCTGTCACATGCCACAAAATGTAATGGAATATTATAGTAGTATAATGTTGGTATTAATACAGTAATATAATATTATAATAATGGTGTGGAGGTTCAAACTCCACTGTGATGCATACTACCAGCATCTGCCTCTGACGTTGTGGACCAAGATAACAAAATTTAAGGCATTACTTTTGAAATGACCTGTCTACACCCTGCATTGGAACAGAAGATATGGCAAGTTCAGGAGACTTTGATTTTAGTGTTTCAGAATAATTTTTAACATTATTTGTTTCTACAGGAAATTTATTATAAGCATTGAAACTAACCTTCCTGATGGTGAAATAAATGAAAAATGTAATAAAGATCAGATTGTCAGACAATATATTTTGAACAAAATACTTTCAAAGGATAGTGTTCCACCAAGAGTCGGCTTGTGCCATTATGACATCTGAGCATCTGTCAAAAGGAAAAACAAATCATAATTTAAGGTGGTAAGTGAGGGTAGTAAAAGCAACACATATCCTATTTTTTTCCATCTCTAGGGAGTAAAAAGTGTCAAGCTACTATGTAGCAAAACTATTTAAAAGTACTGCACTGGTACTTCAAGAAGCTGGTTGAGGTCTTGGTCATTTGTATTATTAGCAAACACACATAGGTGAAAGCTTTTCTCTAACTTTACCCATGGCAAAGTTCTCAGAATTTCTTTGCTTTTGTTCAGAGTTGAATGGAGTTATATTTGGAAAAGAGACTACGAGATATATATATATATATATATCAAATACAGAGGTCATTTCAAAAGTAATGCCTTAAAAATTCCTTAATTACAAAGACTGCAAACTCAACATGAGATTTTCAAATTGTGTTTTAATATTTCTAGTACAGTTGTCGGAAACTAAACTTTAGGGTGAGTGTAATTAAAAGTACGTTTCAGATGCTATGCTATTATGAATGCAACAGGAAGAATGATGGTAGTTTGATTTCCATCTTTCTTCGAAACGAACTGAGTTTCCAGACCAGATAACAACCTGATGAAATGAGCAGGGTTTATCTGGAAGTTGAGTCCATGAAGATTACTACTGATTGCAAGGAAGTTTTCTTAAAAGTGTAGTGAAAAATTTAAAGTTTAAAATATTTCATGGAAAATTGCTTTTCTTCTAGTAAGATCTAACTTAGAAAGGAACTATTTTGTCATCCAAGGTTGTATCTGAAATGTATCTGCACACCAAACTCAGTCTCTGAAAACAAAACAAAATGTTTGCCCTCAAAGGTAATTCAACTTATTTTTAGTCAATTTCCTTTGCCAGTGTGGCTTCCACAAACTTCCTACTTGCCTAGTCATTCTCACAGAGGAACACATACAGCATTAGGTACCTTGTTCTTTAGAGCTGTCAGAATCCGTTTGCTGCATGGTAACTTTTTATGGCTGATTCCAGTAGCATACACTACTATTAAACTCCAAAGCTATGAGGTTCTGTTGTTTATTTGGTTTTGATGTTCACTATTCAATAATATTTTTTTCCACTGAGATGGCAATTCTTACCTTATTTCTGTCTATGTGAGTTGAGAATACTTCTAGTATGCATGCACATAAATGCAGCAAATAAAAATGCTTGAATCTGAGAGTTGAGATACTTGTTGTCAGGGGAGCAAGTGAGTGTTTAGTGGTTTCTCATTTCCTACATTAAAACAAGAAGTAAGAAAAGTGTCATTCAGCAGTGCTTTTAGAGCTCTGTATACGTTAGTCACTTTACTGCATTGTTTCCTTTCTATCAGAGTTCAGATTATTAGTCCTCTTGACAGCAAGGACTGACGGTGTCTAACACTTCTCATAGTAGTAGTCCACGAAGTCTAGTACTAGTAAAAATATGGGGAAATTTTGACTCTTGTTGCCACTGTGTTAGCTTTCACATCATGGTCTCAGGAATCAAGATGTGGATGCCTTTGTAGAGAGATGGTATTTGTTACTAAGTGGAATTAATAATAGATGAAAAATGTAGCTGAAGAAATGCATTCGTCCATGTTTAAGTTAAAAATACCTTGAGGCATCTATCTTCAAAAGTTAGGGTAAAACATCATAAATACTTTTTGGATCTTACTTTGAGATCTTTTTGTTACCTATTCCAGAAAATATAATGCCTGCATTATAGTAAAAGGGTATCTAGAAAATTATACCTGGCATTGTCCTTCACCTCAAAGGACCAAAAAAATCTTTGCCAAGTAACTGGTTGCAAAAGTTGTTTCTAAAGCTGTGCAAGAGAGTTCCTAGTAACGAATAGAATGAGGTAGAAAAGAGTGCTTTCATCTTGATCTCTTTGAAAATGCCAGTTGTAAAACATGAGAAAAAATGCATTTATGCATTCTGAGGATGGCCTAGAAGTCCTCACGTATGCATAGTGTAGTGTAGTATAGTCACTGGTGTTCATACCTTGCACAAATTTTAGTAAGCATAAGTAGCTATCTTATATTTGTATAGATATTAGTCTGAACTTCATTAAACTGAAAAAAACAAAAACAAACAAAAAAACACAACCCCAAAAAAAAAAAAACAAAGAGCAAAAAACAAATGCTAGAGCACAAAACAGAAAGCAGGGCACATTCCTATTATATTACTGAATACAGGAAAGAGCAGCATGCATTTGGTGATAGCCAGCTATTGTGTTATATGCTCTAAAGTAGGCAAACATAGGAAGAGCTGCCACGAGCGGGGCTGCCACACATTAGATCAGTCTGCCCAGGATCCCATCCAACTTGGCCTTGAAGGCCTTCAAGGATGGTGCATCCACACCTTTTCTGGGCAACCTGCTCCAGTGCTTCACCACCCTCTAAATAAAAAATTTCCTCCTAATGTCTAACTTCCGTCTCTCATTTTTTATTTATTTATTTATTTTTAAAACAATTTGCTATCAGACTGTGTAAGAAGCCAGCCTCCCTCCTGTTTCTAAGATTCCATCAAGTACTGGTAGCCTGCAGTGATGTCTCTCTGGGGCCTTCTCCAGCCTGAATGTGCCCAGCTCCCCCAGTCTTTCTTCATAGGAGAGGTAGTCCAGCTCTCTGATCACCTTCATAGCCTCCTCTCGACCCACTTAACAGAGATCCTGGTGATAAGCTGTCAAAATCTGGAGTTGTATACAATACCTATGTAGACATTATGCCATATAGTACTATATATATATTATATATATACTATATTTGTGTTATGTATTATGTTATGCAACAATATGTAAAAATATTAGCAGTTCTATTTTATTATTTTTTTATATTATGAAATGTTATTTATCTAGAAGCCCTAAATTGTCTGTACAAGAAAACCAAGGAACCATGACTCTTGGGCATTTTACACAAAACTTACAAGGAGTCAGATAAGGTACAGAGGTGAAGGATCAAGTACCAAGTGTAGTCCACATGGAAGGATTATGAGAAGAACATCCCACAGGCAATGTGTCATAGTTGATCAAAATCAAGATGTGTCAGAGTTGGATAGAATGTGTTGTTTGTCCTTTGTGCTGTGCTAAAGCATGTGGATCAGACTGCTGCACTGCATGTGTTGCTTCTTGTTATGCAACTGCATGTGTAGAGTATTTTAGATAATTCTCATAAATAAAATACCCTTAATCATTTGTAAAATTTTGCATTGAATTTTGCCACACTAACCTCCCACAAATAGAAAAGGGAATTAAAATCCCTGACATGGCTGATAGCATTTTAGTAGAGTGGATGGTGATTAGAGAGTGCTTTACTCATGTCCATAAATGCAAGTGGTGCCACCATGCAGGAAGGCTGCCAGAGGATAATTTCTGTGGTGATATTGGTAGTTCAGAAACACATTAGTGTCTTTCCATTTTCTCAGGCAAATGAGCTAACTGTGCGACTGCATTTCAGAAAATTTAGGAATCCTACTCTCTGTGCAGAAATCTCTGTCAAGGAATGTTCTAACTTCACAAAGAGAAAGTAAACATTTGTGTACTGATGGCACTTACATGTAGAAGGAGGGAAGCAGTTTTGAAGTGTGAGGAATGAACAGCAAAAACTTGGATGATATCAGTGAGTATCTAGGACACAGAAGTTTTATGCTCTCTGTGGATGAGATTACACAAAATGTTGTAAGGAATTTGCCAGATCTGGCACAAGACAGTATAATCCAAGTGGCGACAGATGTGCTTCTCTTTGTAAAGTTATGGACAGCACTGCATCTGAGAAGGCATCTTTTAAAATTACAGAAAAAGCAGCAGAAAAGTAATGCCAGCATCTTTTATCAATCAAACAAACAAACATAAAACCAAACATGAAATTGCTAAAACTCAAACAGAAAAGGGAAAGAATTTAACATGAAGCACAGAGATAGGTCAAAGCAAGACTGGCTGTGTCTGACCCAGGAGGGAGCTACAGACAATCCCTGGGCTGAAGGAGAGTGTATGTGTGATACTGGTACAATTGCCTGTAAAAAATAATCAGAATGCACAGTTTCCCACAGCTGGATGCATCTAAGAAAATTTAACAAGGATCTGAGAAAACTTAAATAAGACAAGCTCCATGGAGTACTGTGACAGTTATCAAAAAGCTGAGTCATCCCTGAGCATTTCCTGGAATGACAGTGGCTTGTCTAGTATTAACTTCACTGCTTGACAGCAAGTCTGTTTGTAACTGGAGAAGCCAGCAGACATGCTTCACATTACCTAGCACTGCTGAGACTAATTGTCTGGTAATGAACAATTTATATTTTTGTTTTGAAAAATCTATATTCTGCTAGTGATGACTAACAATGTCACAACATAAATAGTTAACACTGATTAAAGAAAATGGGAGATCTTGACCTTGAAATGTTTGAATATATCTGCACTGGGAGATAATCCAGCCCGAAAGATCAGTAGTTGAAGGCTTCTCCTGCACGTCTGTTTCTGTTTGCAGGAGTGATTCCAGGGGATTTGCTTTGACTTTACTCCTTGACTCGATCCTAAGTCCGGAAGTTTCCATCACATGCATGGTCTTGAAGATAGCTAAAGGCAAAAGGTTTGACGGCTGACTGAACAATCTTGTGTCAGGTCTGCTACAAGATTCAAGGAATCTGTGTGATGCAAAGAAAACTGTACCAATAAAAGAGGCAGTGAATCAGAAGTGCTTAAGGGAACTACTTCACAACTCAGCACTGCTCTGAACCAAGTAGTTGCATCAGGCATATGCATCCTGAAGGAAATACATTTTGCTTTGCCTGCTTTTATCTCTATTGCAAAGTAAAAAGTTGAAATTTGTATTATCTTCTCTTATAAAAGAAAGCTAAATTAGGACTTCCATTACTGGTGATAGATAATTTCGAAGGATTCTTTCCAAGGTGTTGCACTTGGGCCAGGGCAATCCCAGATATTTATACTGACTGGTGGAAGAACACCTGGAGACCAGCCCAGCAGGGAAGGACTTCGGAGTGCTGGTGGACGAGACGCTGGAACATGAGCTTGCAGTGAACACTTGCAGCCCAGAGGGCCAACTGTGTTCTGGGCTCCATTAAAAAAGGGGTGGCCAGCAGGGAGAGGGAGGTGATTGTCCCTCTCTACTCAGCTCTTGTGAGGCCACATCTGGAGTACTGCATCCATGCCTGGGGCTCCCAGCACAAGAAGGACACAGAGCTCTTGGAACGGGTCCAGAGGCTGTGGTCCCACAGAGANTGATGCAGAGCTCTTGGAACAGGACCAGAGAAGGGCCACTAAAACTGGAGCACTTCTCCTATGATGAAAGGTTGAGAGTTTGTTTAGCTTGGAGAAGAGAAGGCTCTGAAGACACCTGAATGTGGCCTTCCAATACTTGAAGGAGTGTATAACAGGAGGGGGGATGACTGTTTACATGGGTTGATAGTGATAGGACAAGGAGAATGGTTTTAAACTAAGATAGGAGACTATTTAGGTTAGGTGTTAGGAGGAATTTTTTCTCTCAGAGGATGGCGACACAGTGGAACAGGTTGCCCAGAGAGGTTGTGGATGCCCCATCCCTGGAGACATTCAAGGCAAGTCTGGATAGAGCTGTGGGCAGCCTGGTCTAGTGGTTGGTGACCCCTATGGCAGAGGGGTTGAAAGTAGATGATCTCTGAGGTTCTTTTTGACCCAGACCATTCTATGATTCTATGTTTCTATGATTCCATGACATTACTAAGACCTCTCAGAAATACTTACTCAAGCAAAGAGTGTGTGGCAGCATAGCTATAAATTCTGAAATAATAGAATGAGATCTTAATAACCTCTTCCATTTCCACATTGCATTTCATCCAGTAACATCAACAAAATAACATTACTAAAGTGACTGTTCTAGTAGGCTGTATTAAGATGTTTCTCATTTTGTGTTTTGTTCTCTTGAAAAGAATAAATAGCAGTGCTCTTATTTATAGCTTTTCATCCCAGTGTTACTCTAGATCACTTGGAGACTTTGTCAATTTTTGCAGTACTAGTAAAGATAATTATTTACTAACAAAGACACTGTAGAAATTAGCACAGCCAGACACTGTAAATGTCTATGGTCATGAAAAGTACAATTAAAAACTGGCATAGTTCATGGCTACAGCTTCTCCTGGGGCCATAGATGCTTGTCTTGGTTTCTATGCTTTGTACAGAAGAAGAGATTAAAGATGTTGAGCGAGACAGAAGAGAGCATTTGCAACAAGCCTGAACAAAATAGATGAGGGACATAACAAGTCTAGACAACAACCTCAGCCCTTATCAGCACCAATTGAGCCATCCTGAGCAGAGACTGAGGGACATGGCAGCCTCATACTGTCTAAATTTAGTGACCTGAAATTTCTACATCTCAATCAAACTCAGTATGCATGTTTCAGCTATAGCTGGTGGAGGCAACCAAGTATCTGCACAATGTGGTTCACCACATTCACAGAGATATTTACCAACATAGCTCTTCCACAGTACCATTTATCCTGTTTTTCTCCTTCCCCCACCACTATGGAAACCATCATATATATTTAAATAATGTATATCTATGTGCAGAAATAGGTGGGTGACTGACTTTGAGGANTTAAACTAAGATAGGAGACTATTTAGGTTAGGTGTTAGGAGGAATTTTTTCTCTCAGAGGATGGCGACACAGTGGAACAGGTTGCCCAGAGAGGTTGTGGATGCCCCATCCCTGGAGACATTCAACGCAAGGCTGGATATGGCTCTGGGCAGACTGGTCTAGTGGTTGGTGACTGCCCATGGCAGGGGGGTTGAAGCTAGATGATCTTTGAGGTACTTATCAATCCCGGCCATTCTATGATTCTATGGTTCTGATCGTTGGCCATATATTCTGTCCTCAGTGGTAACTGTGCCTTTACTGACTTTTCTGTTCCTCTAGGGATACTTCTCGCATGAATTTTAATTAATTTAATTTAATTTATTAGTTTCTGAGATTCTAGAATTTCTAGACTGCTGTGGATATCTCCTTCATACTCATTATCTCAGTTCCCAAATTTTACTTATCCTTGCTATCAAAGTCATTCACAGAGATACGTCTTATATTTGTATTTATCCATGTTGAGCAGACTTGCTGAAGTCAGGACAAAACTAAGTGATTATACAAATCTCTGCAGGACTAGCTGTAGAGGCTGGGAGATTGCTTTTTGGGATGCGTCCAACCACCCATTTACAGGCAAAGCCAGTACGACTCTGCTGGTGTTCTTTGCTGACACGTGCTTACTGTGATCTGAGCTGCCTGGGCCCCATAGCCACAGCTAGGTCAGAAGTGAATCCAGTGCTGTAAATCTGGCTGCGAAGTAGCATAAATTGACAGAGGTTTATTGGAATGTGATGGTACCTCCCTATCTTAGTTTTTGCAGATACGAATAGAGCAAATTTAAATCTGCTTGCAAATAGCAGTGTAGACATACCCCTAAACATACTTGAGACTGTGCTAATAGCAATAGCACTTCAACAGGAACTGTTTGGTGATTATTTATAGCACCATATGCTTTCCCATGTTTTTTTTTTTTTTATTTTTTGTACACGTAGTTGCAATTTCTTATATAAGTTCCTAGCATTTCTATTTTTAATATGTTAATGTGTAGAAAATTTCTACTTCTAAAACGCTTATTCTGCTCAACAACCTTTGAGTCCTAGTACAGCAAATAAATGCTGACTGACCTAATTTTTACATAAGGCAGTGTTGCTATTAAAGCTATCTACAGAAGCTGAGTTAAATGTACGCATGTTTCTGCATGAAGTGACATTTACTTTAGGATCCATGGATCCTTTTATTTTATTATTTCTTATATTTCATGTAGTTCACTTTGCTTGGTGTTCATGTTCCCTCATACTGTACTAAACAGTCTTAGATTACAGGCAGAATTTGGTAAGTTTTCTTGTTAATATCTATAGTGTATATCTTATTAAATGTGTTCCACATTGTAAATGTAGTCTCTGGAATATGCCTTGTCCCGTTAGTATCTGCTTTATGTTTGTTTTGCTGATGTCTGTCTGAGAGTCCACTTGTAACTCATAAATAATATTTTTCAGCAAAAACAATAAAAAAAGTGTATATTATTATCCATGTGTCAGAATATATAGCGCAGAGAATAAAATTTAACGACATTAAATAAAACATAATACACTGTCCTGCACTGTGAGTATTAATGCTGTTAGGATCTTAAAATGACTATGTTTTGGAATATTGGAAAGCTATGCACAGATGTAGGACTAACTTATTTATGAAGTAAATGCTACCTTCATTCAGTTTTAGTTCCTCATAGCTAAGCTGCTGAAATATATTTGCAATTTATTTTGTCATCTTCTTAAACTACAACTACACAAGGGTTTGATTATATTTTGAAAATATTAAAATTGCTAGAACTGGGTTATTGTGCTCTGAAGTCAAGTGACCACTAGCTGGCAATGTTATACAGCCCATCCTATTGCAGATGCATTGCATAATATATCATGGTTTGACTCAAGACCTTTAATTTTAAAAATAGAAAAAGAAATTGGATTTCAGTGGGACTGGATATTTCTGAATATTTCACTGCTAAGGCTCCAGTGTAGATTAGAGAGAAAATGGGAAGAACAGGAAGGAAGAAATAGATTCTGAGGTAATATCTTTTGTTTATAGAATTCATTTTGTTTATTCAGTTAGTGTGTTTAGAATTAACTTTGATTTTACTTACCTCAAACCATCCAGTGTGTAGAAAATGTAGAGTGTATAATAATTTTGTTATCCAGTAGTCTGGAGTAAACTAGCAACACAATTAAAAAGATCCTTCCTTGCATTCACTTCAGACATCTCATCAACTTCAGATATCTTTAAACTGTATCCATTCCTGTATATCCATTATTGCTTATTGCTTTCTGTTACATCATTTCCTGTCATCTTTGACATCTGTATGGGAACTGTCGAATCACGGCCTGAACCACTGATTGGTCACCTGAGGTGAGCACCAAGTCAGCCACAGGGGGCCCAGGTGAAGGTGATATACCTGTGTGATTGGAAGGGGTGGAGCCTGGCTCCACCTCTCCCAAACCCCATTTAAGGGCTGACCAGCACCAGGGAAGGATCTCTTCTTGGAGATCCCTCCTGTGTGGAGTCAACATGAAGCCTCTATCATCAGAAAGGTGAGCCACTCTCTTTTGCTATTTGTCTGTATATGATCTATATAGGCCTACTAAAATATACCATCTTCCGCGCTATTTTCATTGAGTACCATTCTTGGGGGTTGTTTACCTTACAACATCTAATCAAGAGAGGCAAAAAGTGGGGACTACTTCAGAGTTCTGGTTAATGAGGATGGGTACCAGTATCTACTCCATGGATTAATGTTTCTATTTTCGCACATTGGATACTCTAAATTCCATTATTTGCTGTACTACTTCATTACTATCATGTCTCCTATCTACAAGTAGGTGAAGACTCATACTTGTATGAATGTCAGTGGTTGGAGTCTATTATTTCTTGATGCAAACATAAAAGAATGGAACTGAGACAAATGAGTTTAAAAAATGTCTTGCAGCCATTTTTTTAAAAAAATGACCAAAGACCAGTGTAGGGAACAAAAAGGTTGGATAAGACCCTGCTTTTGATTATATGGGGATTCTTTGGAACCAATAATTTTCACTATCGTGAATATCTCTAGGAGTTTTATTTGGAAAAAGGTTTTTATCCATTGTTCACTTAACATATATGCTTGCACATTTTTTTTATTCTCACTACTCCTTTCTTTCCCTGCAGCAAGAAGTAGAAAAATATAGACATGGCGGAAGGGGGAGAAAACACAAGGAAAGGAAGAAAATTACACTGTAATTTACAAATCATTTGACTTTACAATCTTTCATGGAGAGGCAGATGTTGTGAAAGGGGATATTCTAACATCATCTGGAGTGTAAATTAGCTTCAGTGTTGTGAGTTGACCATATTCTTTACTGGTTCAACTTACAGGGTACTGCCTGGACACCCTGTAAGTTCACCCTGTAAATTCTACTGAGATATCTGGGCTGCAGTGGCTGATGTCAGCTATGAAAGTACTCTTCTCCACATGAAGAATCCCCTGCTCTAAGAAAATTGCTTATTTTAGAGAGGATGGACATATGAACAGCACAACTGTAGCTTAGATGCAGCATGCTTTTATCTAAAAATGAAAAGTATCTTCCAGCCAGCTGTTTGCCTAGCTGAATTTGGCTATGATTGAAAAGCTAGCAAAAAGGTGGTGTTTTTGTGTTTAATTACCTACTTCTATATCTCTTCAGTGTTTGCGCTATTGATATCTGTCTGCTAGTTTTTAATTTGAAAGCTCTTTTGATCATATTCCCTGCTTTTATCTTTTATCTGAAACATCCTTTCTCTCTTGGGAGAAACTGTTCACTTTATAAAGGTTAATTAAATGTTTACTTCAGAAAAACTGCTTAGTCACTAGATGTCTTTCAGTGCAGGATAAAGTTTCAGCTTTTTTGGGTTTTGAAGAAGGGTTTAGAACTGAATTATCTTTAAAGTCCACTCAAACTCCAAAGCATTCTGTGATTCAAATGGTTGTCACTGGGAAATTGGGCTCGAGTTGAGTGAAAACTAGCCCATTTTACTTGGTAAGTATTTGCTAAGGAGGGGTGCTTTCTAGTTCAGCAATAGAGAAGCTTCTTACTAATAGAAAACAACTCTGTTTATAGTGTTAAAAAAATCAGTAATTTATAGCAAATACACAGATGATTCTGACAGCAAGATACCCGAGGGAAAGACAAATCCTTTCAATTTCTCTGTTACTGATATTTGTCCTATAATTTTTGAGTGTGTCTAAGTATACTGATACTAATGATCTCAAGCTGCAGTAATAGTTTGCAGAACAGAAAAAAAAAACAAAAACAAAAAGAAAAAAACCCACTTAAACTTGAGAGAGATTTCCAGCTTTTTTGATGGTAGAAAAAGTCTATCTTCATAGAACAAGCGACATAGAAAACAACTTGCTATCATGTGAAGTGTTATTGCTTTTGAAGTGATGGACAAAAAAAACAAAAACAAAAATTTAAGATTATACAGGCTAGAAGAGTTTCATATAACTAGAAAACAGCAAATCTAATCATCTTTTGATACCTACATTCAAACTCATGCCTTCTAATTGGTTTCTTTTCAGCTCACTGCAGCTGCCAAACAAACAAAAAGACAAAACAGAATGAAAAAACAACAAAAAAACAACTATCTCTAGGTTAGTATGCTGTGCTTCTAATTTGAATCCTCTGCCATCTGCCTAAGTCAGCACTGTCTCTGCAGTAGTGACACTGGAGCTAAGACAGATTATTATAAATCTCTTTGTTTTGGTGGGTTGCTGAGAGAATGAGACTATACAACATGCTCAGTTTTGCCAAAGCTTTGGGCTGATGAGTATAGCTAACTAAATGGAATTATGGTGATAAAATTTTGATTACTATTACATTTATTAGTAATATGTGTTTATAACCATTTTGATACCAGCTCTACTTCTGCATACTTCTGTGGACATCCATTAGCATTTCTTAAAAATAGGAACGGACAGAACTTTTGCAATGAGAGTCTTCTTCATTTGTTTAAGAAACCTTGGAGAACTGTTAACCTGGAAATAATCAAAACTGCAGAGATGTCCTCTATACCTGCCATTCTTAAAGGAATCCACAGTTTGGTTTTATTTCCACAATATTTATGAATTTGAAGGTGTAATTTTCTTGACTTTGGTACAGTTGTTATTGTGGATTATTTTTAATGGTGTCGTCAGATACAATTACCTATTTTATTTTTTATTTACTTCTGATCCATTTGCCAGTTACATAGTAATTCTTCCACACTTGTGCATTCCTGACTTTTTGTTTTTGTTTCTCACTTGCAGCTAATACTCTGGAAAGTGTGACCATTTTTTTCATTATCTATACAGTGTGTCAGATTAGCTTGTAAAGGTTGACAATTGTATTATGTTAATGACAGATGTTTTGAGAATAGCTGATTCATTCATTTTTTAGCAAGACAGAAACACCAAGTCTCCAAAGTAGCGGATACTTTGACATTTTTCACTTACAGCCCTTTCGCTATTGTCTGTGAGATTTGAAAATGAAAAAGTTATTAGAAAATTAAAGTCTTAAATGTCCTCTTAATGCAATCTTTGATGTACAGATCAACCTGACTCTGCATCAGATTAGTACTGACACTTTTGACTGTATTTCCCTTCTAATGTAAACTATAGAATATATCAGGGATTTATATACAGGATAACAAAAATTATGTTTAATTGGGTTCTGGAAAATCTATTACTGGAATATTGGATCATTTAAATTGGATCATTTTTAGCTGTTCGGAATTCAAGTAAAAAGTCTATAAGCCTGAGAAAATTCAGAGAAAAGCCAAAGAAGTGAAGGGTTTTTTTTTTTTTTGCAGGAAGGTGAGAGAACAGAAAGGAAGAATTACGATTTATAGGTATCTGAAGAGGGACAGAAATCTGCTAATGAGTATGTGAGTAGGCTGATGTATACAAGAATACTCAAAGTTTGGAGTCTGAAACTAGATAATTTCAAATTTGAAATGAATTACACCAATGGCTATGAAAAATACAACTAAAGAATAGATTTACAGTGGATTTTCTGTGCAGTTTTGCTGGAGATTTAGTTTTGTTCATACTCTTTCATTTAGGTTAGTATTTAGGCTTATGGCCTGCACTGTGATTTAGAAGGCCAGAACACAGTATTTCCTTTGTGATTCTTCTGCCCTTTTACTATAAAAATATTTGGATGAATAAAACCAGTATTATCAGAGACCAGATTTAATATGCCATTGTCTTTTGATTTTTTTTCTATAGTACCACCCATTTAAAGCTGAATTTAAAAGGTCTGATATTGATTACAGTTTCAGAAATATGTTTCCACATTGTGTGATATGCAGGATAAAGAAAAGAAGATAAAATCTGTTCTGTGTGGGGACAGAACCTATTTTATCAGGCAGTGTAATCTTTTTTTTGCAGTTTAATTAGAAGGTTTATGTCAGCAGATTTAGACTGCCGAGTGCAAACCATATGAAGCAGAAAAATTACTTCATTATTAAAAGTTTTTGAGCACTCTTGCTATCATCACCTCTGAGTTATGGTGAAAAGATGAGCACAGAATAGCTCTCTAGGGTTATACAGTGCTCAGGAACAACATGTCTTGAAACTGTCCCCATCTGTTGTGTGTAGAGCAGTGGAAGTATGGAGCAATGTACTCCTTTTTAGGCAAAAATTTGATTCAACTGTTGTGTTCTGTGAGTAACTGGTAACATCTAAGTGCATTTTTCCTTCCATGAACAACAAAAAAGGTACAAATAAGCTGATCCCACAAACTCCTTTGAATGATTCAAATTAGGTAACCAGGTTGGATGTTGCGGCAAATCTAATGGTTAATAAAACGTCAGCTTATTTGTAGATTTTCTGTTGTGAAAAGCAAAATCTGAAGATTTAGGTTTCCTGAGAGACTTGAGGTAAAATTCTGAATATAAGGTGGTAGCTGTAGCAAAAATTTTCTTGTATGAAAAATAAAGATGTATTTCTACATTGTAACAATGAGGAGGGCAAAAATCTTCATTTCCCTCTGGTTACGTTAACACTGGTGACAGTGTCTGGAAGAGAACTATTTCTTTCAGATGTACCAGTGCCACCAGAAAAGGTTAAAGGTGTTAGTAATTGGGGACTCCTTGCTGACAGGGGCATAATCTCTCTGGAGCAGTTTTCTGCCTTCTGGAGGTCCACATTCAGGATGTCAAGAAGAGGCTACTAGGTCTGAATAGGAGGAGGACTACTATATGCTCCTGATCTTTCAAGCTGGTTCACAGGAGGCTGCAACAAGGAAACTTCAGGCTTCCTGTAAGTCTCATGTCCATGAAATTTGGGCAGGGCTTGGGAGAGCAATGTCCCTCCCACTGCAAGAGAAGAGCAAGGTACCACCTCACAAGGCTGATATGTACAAGTCTTTTGGGCTGGACTATGTGCATACCATGGTTCTGAAGTAACTGGCTGATGTGGTAGCCAAGACCTCTCTCCATCATATTGGAAAAGCTGTGGCTGTTAAATGAAGCTCCCAGAGACTGGAAAAAATAAAATATCACTCTCATTTTAAGGAGGAGAGAAATTGATATCTGGTAACTACAGGCCAGTGAACCTCATGTCTGTGCCTGGGAAGATCATGGAACAGATTCTCCTGAGATGTTAAGACACATGCAAGATAAGGAGATGATCTGAGACAGCCAGCATGGCTTCACCAAGGGCAGATCATGCCTGACCAATCTGGTGGCCTTCTATGATGGAGCAACAGAACTGGGACAAAGCAAGAGCAACTGATATCACCTATCTGGACTTCTTCAAGGCATTTGACATGATCCCATGCCACATCCTTATCTCTAAATTGGGGAAATGTGGATTTGAAGGGTGGAATATACAGCTGATAAAGAATTGGTTTGATGATCATAACTAGAGGTGGTCATCTACTTTATATCCTGGTGGAGGCTGTTGACAATTAGTTGTGATTAGATTAGAAGTTGTGAGTGCATCCCATCCCTGGAGGTATTCAAGGCCTGACTGAATGGTATCCTGGACATCCTAATCTAGTGCTTGTTTTAGTGTTTGTCAACCCTGCCCACGGCAGGGGATTAGAACTACAGGGTCCCTTCCAACCTAAGCCATTCTGTGATTCCTTGATATGATTTGTAATTGCTTTAAATTTCATTTGTTTTATCTGCTGGGTTTACAAAAGTAATCCGAAGTAATTTAATTTATGATTGAAAGAAATTCATAGTAGTTACTTGTAAAACAAAATTTTCTTTTTTCTTTGTATCATATTTCCTGTAGACTATTGCTTTCCCAAGGATTAGAGACCTTTCCTGCAATTATTTCAGGGTTATTACTTGGGGAAATGAAATTTCCAGAAACAACTTTTCTGTGATCATCAATGGTGAAGACAGCATTGATTTGTTTGGGAGCAACTGGAGGGATATTTCATGCTTTTAATAATCTCAGTTATGTCTCTAATTGGGAAACACTGGAAGAAATGAAATTGCTCCTTAAAGAATATCTTATACTACTCATGGTCTGATTTCAAAATGTGATTTTGTAGTGGAAGAATGCAAGCAGATGTCCATAGCTGAGACTGCAGCTATGAGGTCACATCTATTTGCCTAATTATTTAAGTGTAAATTTTGTGCTAACAATATTTTATCAAACTCTTAATCTCTCAGAGTCGCTAACTGGGATGAAAGAATGAACATTTCAGGACTTTTGTCTGTCAGTGTGCATCACCAGATGTTCCAGATGAAAGCTTTATAAGATTTATATTGAAAACTCTTATGCAATAAAAGAGTGGGAGGTGAAATTAATCCTGAAACAAAATAGTAAATAGCTTTGTGAATATTTGTGCATTTCATTTTTCATTGTAACTGCAAATATTAATCCTCTGACTTTGCATTAATAATTTTATAATTAATAATTTTGCAGTCATAAGTGTTTTGGCTTTGGTCTTCTTTTAGTTACTTTTTCCAACTAGAGTGAAAATTAATTCCATATCTATGGCATACTGTATTTTGACATTTCTATGGGTAAATAGCTTTATGAAGTGCTGCACTCACTCTGTTAATTTCTTATGAAATTTCACTGAAATTAGTGATAATTTGATCCCTGTAATGTAAGTAAACCCCTTAGTCACCTTTTATTTCCTTCTTTTTGTTTTCATTTTAGAGAAGAAATTATTTTCTTTCCTTAAGGCATTTTCAAATATAAAAGAACTTCCATCACATTCAGAATTACACATCTAGAAAATGTGATTGATAATCTTTAAGGTACGTTTTCTGGTTGCATTGACATGGTATCTGTAAGAAATTAGTGTCAACTTTTAGGAAGTGAGATGCTGAGAAATAACATTTTTTGCTTATATTAAGGACTGTTTCATTCATCCTGAGCATTATCAAAGATTAGGAAAACCAATTACTCTTTGAGATTTTCTGCTTGATCTGGGATGTCTGAGAGCACAATAAAATGAAATTTTCTCAGATCTCTGGTAATGAATATTAAATTTATTGATCTTATTATTGTAAGGAGAATGCTTTCATAAAATCATAATATAGCTAGCCACCAAAATGCATATAAAATATTTTCTCCATGTGGTTCCAAAATTAGAATTTTCTGTAAGCTGAAACAAAATTTTCTTTGTATAATATTAACAAGACTACACAAGGACAGAACAGAGAAAATCATTCTTTTCCCCAGTATTTAGTGGAGAAAGAGGTAATTGAACTGACAATGAGCATGAGATGCAGACTTCAGAGAATTTTACAGGTCTAAACAAACAATATTCTGAAGTGATCAATGAACCATGCATATTCTTTTGCAAGAATATCATTTGTGCTTCTTTAATTCCTATTTCTTGATTGAACAAGAGAGAATACACCTGTTAATAAACCTCACACTCAACAATCAATCTACACAGTCCTTCTCAGACATTACTGATTATTTTGTATCTGATTTCTAGAGAAATAAGGATTTACACTGTCTGTGAGAGACAGCAGAACTGTTGCATTTTCCTATTCTGCTTTTGATGGTATTTTTCTTCTTCTAACACACAAAAATCTAGAGAGAGATACTCTTATTTCTCTAGAGGACAAGCATCCAGACAGCAATTTTGTTTATGCTGCTTTTTCTAGTGCCATGGCTTTTGAAAGGAGTTTAATCTACTTTGGAAAGTAAGAAGAATCTTGCATTTTAGGCTTCTTATGTCTTCTGCCTCTGGAGCAATTGGAGACTGGGAGACCAAATGATTTTTTTCACTGACTGTAAGTGGCTATCCTCTATAGTTGCATTCTAATTTTGTCCTCCAACATTGTGATGTCATCCAGATTGGCTTCCCCAAATAAGGAGGCCATGACAGTTAGGTTGCTAGTAAGACATGCTGCAAGCAGCTGTTTACTTTGTTGTCTGATAAATGTCCATTCAACCTCATATCCTGGTACTACACATTGAAACCTCTGTGTCTCTCTCTCTGAACTGAGAAAGACCTCTAGAAATCTGCTGAACAATAGCTGTTATAGCCTGTCACTCTCCAGTGATCTGTAAATTAAGCTGTGGTCTTCAGTTTTAATATGAAGTGATTTTCAAGCTATTTTTCTGTTTCCATCACTTGATACCTGAATGTTAATGATCAAATGTCTCCTTTTGGTGACTATTTCTGGCCATTAGCCTACCAAGATACCTGAGTAGCCAGCCAAGACTTTACTATGCATCCCATTCAACTATTTTGCTGGGATGTTTTTTCTCTCTTCATATTACTGTACACAGAACAACCCCATTAACCAGCTGGTAGTTACATCTTTTCCATCTCTTTTCACTGTGTCCAGCCATCAGCCCTGATTTAATGTTAACACCAAACATCCTTCTCTTATTTCCTGTGCTTTGCTGACTCTTGGCAGAAACACATACTGCAGAATATGTTGTCACAGCCCAGTTAAAAAGCAATTTTTCCTGTACCCACAGATTGAGATCCTATGTTTCACTTGTGGAACAGTCAGTGGTTGCGTCTCACAATACTTGTTACTGATGAGTGGGATCAGAACTGCTTATTCTACAGCTGGAGCTGGAATAGTGCAGAGGAAACTAACACAGAACTAATGCAACATTAAGTGTTTATATATTAAATTACTTATTGTAATCTGAATACTGCAGTTACGTACTATCAATGGGAATTACACAGTCAGCCAAAGTTATGCACATGCAAGTAATGCTTTTACTTTCTGCGTATAAAACCATACATATGTATAAGTTTGGAAATCTGAAGTGGTAGAAATTGAAAAGGATTATCTTGAATAATTTGAATTATTTTATGTCTATTGAATTCACAACTATATCTGCTCTTGGGAGATTTGCCAGCTTTGAAGGCAATAATAAAAACTTGATACAATCCAGTTTTGGGATGGAGCATCAAGAAGGATAACTCATCAGTGTGGACGAAATTCAGACCAATAAATACTGGTGGCTCTCTAGCCAATATGAAACAATAAAGACGAACGCTATAAAAACTGATCCTAGAAACCATGCCAAACTATTTTTTTGCTTTAAGACTGAAATACTTTCCTACGTCTCCACAGAATGTTTATTATCTTTTATAGAAGGTAGAAAGTAAATATCTTTCACTCCTACTCCATAAAAGTCTTGAAATCTGGGTTGTTAGGCATTTTATACTGAAATAAAACCTTAGTTGTAAAACAGTATTTTTTTTTTCTGCAGAAAAAATAAATCCCACAAAACAAAGACAACAAGAGGAAAGGTCTCTGCTCATCAAGAGCAGCTGCTTCAGAGCTGGCCCAGCCAGAACTGAAGCAACCAATTGCCAAGGTAAAGCAATGGAGGTCACACCCTTGTTCTTAAAAGAAGCCTCAGAGAGAGCAGTGACTAGTTGCTGCCCACCAAGCACAGGGTGAGCAGAGTGTGGGTGTCACCTGTGTACCCACTGTGTGCTGTAACAACCAGAGCTTACACAGTGGGGCACTAAGGCCAGTTTCAGAAGCAAGGAGCACTCATTCCAACTGACCCTCAGAGCAGAATGTTGAGCACTGGATGGTGAGCTAAGGCTGCAGCTCTACCTCAGTCCAGACCAGTTCTTTCACTCAGATAGAGCTTCTAGAGGAAGACGCATCTGTGCAGACCTTGGACTATGCAGTATGTCTGTACCTTTCTCCTGAAGCAGAAGTGATTGACAAACTCACCTGTGTAAGATGTGTCTAGGTGGAGGACATCCTGCAACAGCTGACTGGCTTGAAGGAGACAGTCAAAAATCTGTGTAATATCAGGGGGACAGAGAGAGTCACATGCAATGTACACTGAATCCACAGCCTGGGGCCAAGCAGCTGCAAACTCTCCCAGTGGCACATCCAGTTAGAGGAGAAGGAAACAAACAGTGATGAGAAATGGCAAATTGCCACAAGAAAGACTAACGAGGAAAAAAGACTGCTTCCAAGTCTGAGGTGCTTCTGCAAAACCACTCCACAGTTCTCCAGGCGAAAAGGAAGAAGAAACAATAACAGGTAAGTTGTCTGAACTGAGTAAGGCAGCCAGTCCTGCTCCCTGTTGTATAGCAACAGCTGCAACTAAGAAAAAGCAACGGGTGATAGTGGTGGATGATTCTCTTCTGAGGGGTGCAGAAGCACCCTTTGTCATCCAAACCACTATCTACAGAGGTGTGCTGCTTGCCAGGGGCAAGGACATTACAGAGAGTCTGCCAGACCTTGTACATCCCACTGACTGCTACCTGCTGCAACATTTTCATGCAGGCACCAGTAACACAGGTGACAGCAACCTGAATAATATCAAGGACTACGAGGAGCTGGGAGCAGCAGTGAAGAACTCAGGAGAACAGGTAGGCTTTTCATCACTCATCCAGGTTAGGAGAGTGGAAAGGGAAAGGAGTGACAGATTTAAAAAAAACAATGAATGGCTAGAGGAGTGGTGCTGTGAACAGGGCTTTGGCTACTTACGTCAAGGAACTAGTTTTGAGAAATGGGGTCTTCTGGGGAAGGTTATGGTTCATCTGTCAGACAAAGGGAAGACCATCTTTGACTGCAAATTTTCCAATTTAGTCAGAAGGACTTTAAACTAGAGTTACTGGAGTTAAGGATCCTCAAATCACTGCACTTTGAGAATGATAATGGTGCCCTGGGACTGGAGGAGGATCATAGGCCAGTAAAACAGTATCTACAGTTCAGGATAAAGGAGCTCTAAAGGAGTTCTTTGAATATTGACAATTACATCCAATAGGGAGAAGCTGCTTTAACAACCAGCATGGTGTTCAGACCTGTTTCCAGATTCTTCTCTCAGTTCCTGACATATTTTGGAATGCTAAATTAGTGTCAGTGGTTTGCAGGCCAGTTTGACCCGGTACCGTGATGATTGAGGCAGGGGACCCATGGGCCCATGCCCCCGGGAAGAGAAAGGGGTAAGGGAAAAAGAGAGAAGGGAGATGGGCCTAGGAACAAAACAGCGGCAACGATCTGAGGAGGAAAGCTAATTTACTAAATAAGATATCGGAAAGCAAAATAACACAATATAATACAATATAATTGGAATTGAGGCTAATGAATCAAATAAAATGAGCAAGAGAGAGTGTCCGATAAACCAAAGACCTTACACTAACACTGAAGTCAGATGGCTGCAACAAACACCCACTGCTGAGCTCGATCCTGAAGGGAAGAGAGATGGTCCTGTGACTGCAGACAGTTTTTATCTTTCCTTCTGAGTGTAAACACATAAAAATGCAAAGCATCGCACAGTCCTCTGGGGAATGTAGTTCTTCTTCTCTTCTGAGACAGGCATATCCATAACTATCGATAATCCATGCAGCTAGAGCATTAACTCTGTAACTCCCAATACACTACGTGGTGTTACGATGTGGAATATCAATAATATAACAAAAATCATAAAATCATGACAATTAGTGATCATGTTATTAATCTCTCTGAATCTTTCCTCTTTATCATCTTCCTTCTCTGGACTTCTCCAAAACTAGAGAATGCTGAGTGGCAAGGAATATGGAGAGGCTTAGGAAAAATANCCCTCCACCCATCATGCTGCTGATGCCACCTGGAGTAAGTGGACTGTGCTCCTTACACCTTACACAATGAGCTTGAATGGGGAACTCATTCATCCAGGAATCATAGAATTGATCACGGACTGGCCTGAAGGTAAAAGATTTGAAATGTCAGCAGGAGAAGATGTCACCAGGACGCCCCACCATACAATGAACTGCCAGAAAATGAAATTTGTGCTGTTCACGTATGGATCATTTTGTATTGTGGGGAAGCATCGCAGATGGATATCTGCTGTGTGGAGACCTACATTACACATTGCAGAGGCCACTCTAGGAAATGGAGATTCAATCTGATTTGCAGAGGTAAAAGCTGTCCAATTGGTCTCAGATGTTGCTGAATGGGTGCGGTTGCCAATATTTTATCTTTATACTGACTCATGAATGGTGGCAAATGCTTTATGGGAGTGGTTACAGCAGGGGGAACAAAACAACTGGCAACAAAGGAGTAAATGTATTTGGATTGCTGAACTGTGGAAAAACATTACTGCCCAAATAAGGAATGTGGTTGTAAAGATATGTCGCGTAGATGCTCATGTGCACAAAAGTTGAGCTACTGACAAACAACAAAATAACCGTCAAGTAGATCGAGCTGCCAAAACTGAGGTAGCTCAAGTAGACTTGGACTGGCAAAAAAAGTGTGAATTATTTCTGTCTTGGTGGGCCTCAAGGAATAAATACATTGTATAAGTGGGCTAGAATCTGAGTTGTGGACATAATTATAAACACTATTACATGCTATTACATTTGTATATGTATGTATATATATGAAGCATAATGTAGTGATGAAGAATAAGGGGTGGAATGTCACAGTTCTGTGATTTATGGTTATCAGTATTCCACGTCATAACATCATGTTAGACACTGGGAATTAAAGAATTAGTGCTCCAATTCTGTGGACTGCCAAATTTTTTGGTACTTGGTTCTCAGAAGAGAAGAACTACATACTCAAGCAAACTATGTGCTCCTGTTTTCTGCTCAGAGGGAAGATAAAAACTGTTCACATGTCACGAGGCTGCCCCTTTTTTTGTTGCTCATTTCAGCAATGGGTCCTTCCTGCCATCTTACCTTCAGCATCAGAGTAAGGCCTTTGGTTTTTGGATGCTCTCTCTCTCACTTTATTTGATTTATTGACTTCAGTTTCAACGATATTGTATTATATTGTGTTGTTTTGCATTCCAATATCTTGTTTAGTAAATTAGTTTTCCTCCTCTGGTTGTTGCTGCTGTTTTGTTTTTAGGCCCATCTCCCTACCCTTTCCCTTTTCCCACTTTCCCTTTCCTGGGGTGTGGGTTTGTGGGTCCCCCACCCCATTAGTCATGGAACTGGGCTGAACTAGCCTGTAAACTGTTGACAGCCCAAAGTGATGTTTATTGCCTCATGTTCATTTGGGATACTCTTTTCTAGTCTCAGACAGAAGCATTACCCTTTACGTATAAGTCTCTGGAGCTTCACCTGGAGATGGATAGACAAGGAGCTGATGGAGAGCTTATGGGTTAGGGTTAAAGGGAAGGCAGGGGAAGGAGACACTGTACTGGGGATGTGCTACAGGCTGCCTGATCAAGAAGAACATTGGATGAGGCCCTCTATAAACAGATAGGAGCAGCTTTACATTCATGAGATATGGTCCCCATGAAGGACTTCAACCACCCTGATATCTGTTGGAGGGACAACACAGCAATGCACCAGAAATTAAAGAGGTTCCTGTAATGTGCTGATGATAACTAACCCTTTCAAATAGTACAGGAGTCCATGAGAAAAGGCGCTATGCTGGATCTTGCCTTCACCGATGAGGGGGTGCTGGTGAGTAATGTGAATCTCAAGGGCAGCCTTGGTTGTAGTCACCACAGTATTGTGGCATTCAAAATCCTTAGAGTGTCAAAGAGGGTGTACAGCATGCTTGCTACTCTGGACTTCAGGAGAGTAGACTTCGAACTCTTCAGGGAACTGCTTGGCAGTGAGAAAGCCTGAAGCTATTTTCCTTCAGGAGAAAGCCCTGAAGGAAAGAGGGGCCCAAGAAAGGTGGTCAGTATTCAAGGACCATCTCCTCCAAACCCAGAAGCAGTGCATCCCAAGAAAAAGGAAGGAAGGCAAGAAAGGATCAACAAGGACATCCTGGACTTACTCAAGCTAAAAAAAAAAATAAAGTCTTTAGTGAGTGGAAGCAGGAATGGGTTACCTGGGAGGACTACAAAGAAGTTGTCTGAGCAGCCAGGGATCAGATTAGGAAAATTAAAACTCAGACAGAATTGAATATATCCTGTGTTGTAAAGTGGAACAAGAAATTCTACAGTGATAAAAAGAAGTTCAGGGAGAACTTGGGCCCTCTCCAGAAAGAGACTGGAGACCTGGTCAGAGAAAATGGAGTGCTCAGTGACATCTTTTCCACAGTTTTAACTGGCAGGAGCTCTAGCCACACAGCCCAAGTTGCAGAAAACAAAGGTAAGAACTTGGAAGAGGTAGATCTGCCTGCTGTAAGTGAAGATCATCCATACAACAGTTCTGTGACAACTGGCAAATGAAGTTGCCCAACCACTGTCCATCACATTTGAAAGATCATGGTGGTTTGGTGAAATTCCCACTGACTGGAAAACAGGCAATAGAACCTCCATTTTCAAGAGGTGAAAAAAAGATCCAGGGAACAACAGGCCAGTTCTGCTGCCAGTTTATGGTTTGTTCTTGAGTAGACGTGGAACAAAGTGATCTATACAAGAGATGAATTTGACCAAATCTGTGTTCCACTCTTTGATGGCCCTTGCAACTTCACTGACCCACAAACAATACAGTCTCTTCAGCACTGTCAGTTACTTTTGAGCAACATTAGCACAGTTTTAAACTTGTGTACCTGGCACGTCACCTGTGCGCCTGGCAAGATCATGGAGCAGACGCTTCTGAAGGCCCTACTAAGACACACGGAAAATAAAGTTGATCTAATAACTGGTAACCAACATGACTTCACCATCAGCAAGTCATGCCTGGCAAACTTGGTGACCTTTTATGGTGGAGTTGCAACATTAATGGATAAAAGAAGAGCAACTGATGTCATCTACGTGGACTTGTGCAAGGCATTTGACACTGTCCCTTATGACTTCCTGGTCGCCAAATTGGAGACAAATAGATTTCATGGATGGACCACTCACTGGTTAAGGATCTGGCTGGATGGCAGCACTCAGAGAGTTGTGGTCAACAGCTCAATGCCCAAGTGGAGACCAGTGATGAGTGGCATCCCTCAGGGACTGGTGTTGGAACTGGTGCTATTTAACATCTTTGTAGGTGACATGGACTGTGGGATCAAGAAGTGTTCAGATGAGGTGCTAAGGGATTTGGTTTAGTAGTGGGTAGGGATACTGATAGGAGGATCGTTGGACTAGATGATCTTGTAGGTCCTTTCCAACCTAATATATCTATGAATCTATGAATCAAGTGCATCCTTAGCAAGTTTGCAGACAACACTGAGCTGATTGGTGCAGTTGATGTGCTAGAAGGAAGGGATGCTAACCAGAGGGATCTGGAAAGGCTTGAGGGGAGGGCCCATGCCAACCTCATGAAGTTCAGCAAGGCTAAGTGCAAGGTCCTGCATTGGGGTTGGGGTAATCTCAAGTATGGATACAGGTTGGGCTGAGAATGACTTGAGAATAGCCCCGAGGAGAAGGATTTGGGAGTGCAGATTGATGAAGGATTCAACATGAGCCAGCAACATGTGCTTGCAGCCCGTAAGACCAACAATATCCTGGGTTGCATCATGAGAAGTGTGACCAGCAGGTCAAGGGACGTGATTCTGACCCTCTATTCTGCTCTGGTGAGACACCATCTGGAACACTGCATCCAGCTCTGGAGGTCCCAAGACAAGAAGGATGTGGAGTTATTGGAGCAGGTCCAGAGGAATGTCACAAAAATAGTAAGAGGGCTGGAGCACCTCCCCTATGAGGACAGGCTGTGAGAGCTGGGGCTCGTCAGCCTGGTGAGAAGTAGGCTTTGAGAGTATCTTATAGCAGCCTCCTAGTACCTGAGGAAGGCCTACAGGAAAGCTGGGGGAGAACTTTCTATAAAGGTGTGTAGCAACAGAGTGAGGGCAAATGGCTTTAAACTGGAAGAGAGTATATTTAGGCTAGATATAAGGAAGAAATTCTTTATTGTGAGAGTGGTGAGACACTGCAACAGCTTGCCCAGTGGGATTTTGAATGCCCCCTCCTTGAAACCATTCAAAGCCAGGCTGGATAGGACTTTGAGCAACCTGCTCTAGAGGAAATTGTCCTTGCCTATAGCAGTGATGTTGAAACTAGATGATCTTAAAGGTCGCTTCCAACACAAACCATTATATGATTCTATGAATTACAAATATAACACAAGAGAAAACCATCTACACTGCCCAAGTTAGGCCAAGAATTCACACCCTTTACTGCCAACCCCAGGTAGATGCTGTGATCACCAACCTTTTCTAGACTCACATGCTCTTGCTATGACTATTCAATCCATCTTAGATCTGGGAGGTCTTTCCCATTCATTTCTGATCTGCAAGTGGTAAAATTTGTATTTTCACATGAAAAAGCAGTTAATCCCAATGATCTCCATGTCTGAGTATGATTGTATTTCAGCAAAGAATTTCCACATGCAGAATTTAAACCTGAGCAAGACTGAAGATTTACAGTTCATGAGGAATATTCAGCTATCTTGTATAATTTGGGTACTGCAGAATGAATTATATATATTTCACAGTGTAGGTTATTATACGTATACATATGTTTCTGTGCTACAGATGAGAAGCTGAGAGCACCTGGGTTGCTGGAGTTCTGGTAGAAACCCTGCCAGTGAAACCCATAGAGATGAAAGAAGGTTTAAGCTCTGCCAAAGAACTGAGAATTGCCTCAAATGAGGCAATTCTGAAGCCAGTTCTCTTATTATCAGAATACATGCTACAGTCAAAACTATTACTGAACATCAAGTTTATTTCTTGAAAACACATTATGTATTTATTGCATTAAAATATATTTACTTCTTAGCTACTGAAGTTTAATTTTGTAATTTGGTAGCTGGAATGTTAAGGAAGTATTGACCAGTTTGTCATTATGATGGCAACTGGGTTTAGTACTGCTGTGGAAGAACTGGTTGCCAGAGGATGGGCAGAGGAGTACAGAGCTGCCCAATTAGAAGTCTACAATCACCATCTGAGGATTGAGCAAGTGCTTGACTGCTGGCCAGGACTTGTTGCTCCTGACAATCCTGCTGCTTCTAGCAGCAATAATCTTCCAAAAAATAATTAAATACCTGTTTAAAACAGGATAGTAGATTAAATTAACTAATTTCTTGGTTTGTCCCCCTTCTGAATGCCCTAATAAAACATTCAGATATGTTTAAGTAATCATAAAGAACAAAAATGTGCTGAACCAAGTTTCTCACATCAGCAAGAGTTGATGTAGAATATTTCTGTGGAAGAGCATTAGCTGCCTAACTCTTTCCCTTATTGTGGGAACCAAGGTTTATTAGCTGCTGCAACAGGCTATTTTAACAAGCTGGCAATTCTGCCCTTTCTTGGCGTGGTTTGTCAAAACAGGCCTTGGAGACAAGCTTGGCCTATCCAAATTAAGTGCTGGTGTCAACACTGACAATCATCCTGTTGCAGTGGCTGTTTATGTGACAGATGACAATGGCCTTTCAACTCTGTCAAACCTGTTGATTTAAAGAAAAGACTTGGACAGGGGTTGGAATATTTGTTGTGAGGAGGAGAATATATTCTGAATTAAAATAGCTGTGAAAACATTTTGGCAGAATATCTGTCTCCTTCAGAAGAGAAAACAGAAAGGCAGTCCTGAGAAATACTTCAAGTCTTAATGCTCTGAATGTTAAACAAAATGTAGAAAGTTTTACTCATTTTTGCTTGCCAAAATGTCACTATTCTAAGGGTGATTTGGACAAAACAGCTATGGAAAAATGTACATTTAATAAAGACTATCTAGGGATAAAAGAAGATATTGAAATAAAAAGAAAAAAAAAGCAATGAGCAATTCTACTCTGGAGACTGTACCCCATATTTCTTGTTTTTCCTTGGTTTTCATATGTAACACTTCTAATTTACAAGTAAAGGATGTGGATTCATTTTCCTCCAGGACAGCAGTACTTGTTTATCTTGGATATTAGGTTCATTTCTTTGTACCCTACACATCACTGCCACTTATATCCTGCCAATGGGATAGGTAAGAGCAATGATACTAGATATATATTCAATAGTTTCACTGTAGCTGGAATTTTCATTATGCTCTCAGTGGACACATGTTCAGCCCTTTACTGAGTACACAAATGTCACTCACTGTGTCAATGCACATAGCTATGATGGCTCTTCGCAGCCTAATACAATGAAGTGTTTGTTGCCAAAGTCAGTACATGCAATCAGCTACAATAATGTTGTCAGCAGTTTACAGCCTGTTCAGCCTGATTTCGTTATGAATGGCATGAGGGGACACATGGACCCATGTCCCAGGAAAGGAAAAGGGGGAAAAGGGGAAAAAGACACTGAGATGGGCCTAAAAACAAAAGAGCAGCAATGATCTGAGGAGGAAAGCTAATTTACTAAATACGATATTGGAATGCAAAATAACACAATATCGTTCTATACGACTAGAACTGAAGCTGATAAATCAAACAAAATGAGAGTCTGTCCAAAAATCAAAGGCCTCACTCTGATGGTGGAGGCATGATGGCTAGGGAGCACACNTTCATCTCCCTTTTCATTGTGTAGGGAGCTGGATTGGGTAGGACTGTCTTTATTGACAGATTCTTGAGTGTTGACCAAACAGGTGGCTTCTGTTAAATGTTTTTCCCAGTGCTTAAATGTTCCACCACCCATTGCTTTCAACATAGTTTTTAACAATCCACTGTATCATGTGATTTTACCAGGAGCTGGTGCATGATAGGGAATATGATGCCATGATCTTTGGCCAAGTATTTACATGACAGTCTTTGAAATGAGTCCCATTATCTAACTCAGTTACTTCTGGAGTACCGTGTCATCACAGGACTTGTTTCTTGAGACCTAAGACGGTGTTTTGGGTGGTAGCATGGGGTACTGAATACATTTCAAACCACCCAGTGGTTGCCTCCACCACGATAAGCACATAACAACATGATTCATCAGTGAAAAGTGCATATTTCTTCACATTTTCCAGTAATTCATTGTATGGTGGGGCATCCATAGCACTTGATACCTCTTCTCCTGGTGACAGTTCAAACTTTCTACCCTCAGGCAAGTCCACGATCACCTCTTGGATTCCCAAATGACTGAGGTTCCTCATCTGTGCTGTTACGGAGTTATCTCTAGATCTGAGTCCAGGGGCAAAAATAACAACAAACCAAACCAAAACAAAAGCAAAACAACAACAAAAAACAAAATCAAACCAAAGCAAAACAAAACAAAAAAGAGAGAGAGAGGGTGAGAAAAAAAACTGCCCTGCTTTTTGCAGCACAGCCATCCCTGAATGGGACCGTGCACACCAGGAGAGGGGGAGAGGAGGAAGATAGGGAGATAGCAGATGGGTCTGAAAAAAAAAACAACATGTTGACTCCGTTCTTGGAGATTGGACTGCTGAGGGCTTGTGATTTTCCATGCTAGGGTCACTTCCACATAGACACCAATATGGAGAAAGAGAATAGGGCGTTTAATAAGGTAGAGCAGTTCTTTATATACATATCTATCATCGTCTATGCCCCTAAACACATGTCGTTAATCAATCTCAGAGCAGGGGAGGTCCTGTCACGTAACATCCTGATGTCCCAGCCACACCTACTACAATACAACAAAACAATGAAAACAATCTGAGGAAGAATGGTAATTTACTAAATCCAACAAAATCAAAACAAAATGAGAGAGACAATACTATCCAACAGCGCAAGATCGTGCTTTTCTCTGTGGTAAAAAACTGAGAGAGCAAGCGCACCAGAGAGCTCCTGCTGGTCTCCGGCCAGTAGCTCCACTCCTCTTCCTCTGCCCGCCAGAACATTAACTCCCATTGTTTACAAATGATGTTTTTACATGATGTTCTGATGTGGAATACCGACATCAAAAATCACAAAACCACAGGATGATCTCACTGCTTAATCAGTGCAATCCAATTACTTTTGGGACCTCCTGGTGACATATTCTCCTGCTGACATTTCAAATCTTTTACCTTCAGGCCAGTCCGTGATCACTTCTAGAATTCCTGGATGAATGAGTTCCCCATTCAGGCTCATTGTGTAAGGTGTAAGGAGCACAGTCCACTTACTCCAGGTGGCATCAGCAGCATGATGGGTGGAGGGACCCTTTCCCTTATACATCCAGTTCAGCACTGGTAGTCAAGATGCCAAAAGGAGCTGCATTTCAGTATCAGTTACTTCGGAAGCAGCCCGAACCCCTTCATACATGACTAAGATCTCCTTTTCAGTTGTAATCTAGCACTCTTCATAACACTGGTACACCTGATCACAGAATCCAAAGGGTTGGCCTCTGGTTTCTCTTCTGAGGCTCTTTCCCACAAACTCCAAGTAGGACCTTCCTTTCCAGCAGCAGTGTAGAGGATGTTCTTTACATCCTGTTCCGTCCACACTGGCCCCAGGGCCAAAGCACGGGCTATCTCCTGCTTAATTTGCTCAAAAGCCTGCTGCTGCTCAGGGCCCCATGCAAAATCGTATTTCTTCTGCCTCACCTGATAAAGGAGGTTTACAATGAGGCTATAGTTTGGA